>APFE030872441.1:59709-89482 GCA_000404065.3 Pinus taeda
CCCCCCCCCCCCCCCCCAACACAGGCTTGTTCACCAGGTATTTCAACACAGAATGATCGATATACATCTTGAAGTGCCTGCCAAGTCAATAGTATCGGTATTTTTGGAGTGCGTACACCATTGCCAACCCTTCACACTCAGTAGTAGAGTACTTATTTTCGGCTTTGGATAGCCGCCGACTCACGAACACGATCGGGTGATCCACGCCTCCCGCACCTTCTTGCGTAAGTACAGTGCCTAGTGCAATACACGACGCATCAACATGTACATGAAATTATATGTCCCATTTTGGGAAGACCAGGATGGGAGCAGATGCCAGTTTCTCCTTGAGAACATCCAAACTTTTCATACAATCATCATTCCAACAATATGTAGCATCCTTTTCTCAATAGTTTTTCCATTGGCACTGTTATTTGTGCATAACTCTTGATAAACTTTCTACAGTAACCAGTGTGTCCTAAAGTAGCGTGTAGTTGTTTGACACTTCGCGGCGCTTCCAGATTGAGAATAACAACAATTGTCGCAGGGTCCACCATCAGGCCTTATTTGTAGACCACATGGCCGAGCGATTTTCCAAAGGGAATGAAGAAGGTGCACTTTTTAAGATTTAGCGCAATCTGGTGTCATCGACAAGTATCCAGCATCAAACATAAGCTCTCTATATGCTGTTTAACTAACCCAAATACAATCCAATAGTCTAGATAGACCTCTAAGAACTTGTGGATGTATTCCTTCAACACAGCCACCACTATGTGCGAAAATATTGCTGGCGCGTTCTTCAGTCCACAGGGCATAACAATGTATTGAAAGCAACCCCATTCGGTTGCGAAGGTTGTCTTGCTCCTATCTTCCGGTGTGATCTTGATTTGATGGTACCCTGAGAAGCCATCCATGAATGAGTAAGATTCCTGATCGCCTGTTATCACCTAAGAAACAATTTCTAAATTGTTCACATCATTTTGATTGTAAAGGTTTGGTGTTAGTCCGGGTTTAGTTTTCTCATGTTGTTTTAGAGTCTAAGATTTTGAAAAGGAGTCTTGTTAAGAATCTTGTTGGTATGTCAAAAGGGGTCAATTCTTTGTCTTAGTCTAACATTGGTCTCATATCTCACATGAACATCATATGTCGAAACTTGTTTCAAGGTTCTTATGCACTACGAAACTGTCTAGGAGTTTTCGTACGCAAAAAATAAAATCTATTAATGTTTCAACACCATGTGTCACTCCTTGAACTTTACCTATCAATTCAACCGCTTATCCTCATCATTAGGTCGTTAAGTGTCTTGGTACTGGCACATGTTTGCAGTTGTACTTTTCTCTGCGGTTTTGGTCGTTCAACTAGGCTTTTCGAAATGGTATTAGAGAAATTGGGGAAATGTCCTTCTGGGTTTTGCATCTATTTTTCGGATTTGGGGCAGTCTGAAACTATTCGTTGTAAACAATCTTGAGCTCAATTTTAGTTTTCCAGTGGTCTTGATCTAGTGCATTTTCACGAGTATCTTGTATCGTGTTCCATTCTGCATACACATATTCTCAAGAGCGCTTGGTATGGGAATGCAAATTTTTGCCATCTTGGCAAAAGGTAGCAATAGTGAAGCTCCATCTCTTCTTCTGTTACTTTTCGTTGGTCACATAGTTGGGATGCTTATTGCTTTTGTTTTAGACTAAGAATGTGGATATATCTTGTTCAACTCGCTGTCCCAATTGCTCTTGAATGATGTAACTCAAAGTGGTCCACGTGAACAATTATTTAGACTGCCTTTACTTGAACAGGTGCCAAATCTCAGAAACATCTTATCAGGCATCCTGAATTTGAAAGTCACTAAGAAAAAGGAATTTGATGAACCTATCTATCAGAAGGTTGTTCTAAATAATGCTCCCCGCAGAGCTCTTGGTGGTTTCGCTGGTGGATTTTGTTGTGTTTTAGTTAGAAACTATGAGCGTGCATAAAATCGAAGGCGAGGAGTGCTAGAATAGGCGTTGAAGTTGAAGTTGATATGGTGGGAATTATGCTGGTCGGGTCGATGATGATTCCTGCAGGCGGCAGTGGCGGTGACATCGGTGAAGGAAGTAGGTGAATTGAAGAAGATACGAAAGCCCTACACCATCACCAAGTCCAGAGAAAGCTGGACTGAGCAAGAACACGACAAATTCCTCAAAGATTTGCAGTTGTTTGATAGGGACTGGAAGAAGATTGAAGCGTTTGTTGGTTCAAAGTCTATTATTTAGATTTGTAGTCATGCTCAAAAATACTTTTTGAAGGTTCAGAAAACTGGCAGTGGAGAACATGTTCCTCCTCCAAGGCCGAAACACAAATCAACACGACCTTATCCACAAAAGGCTTCCAAACTTCGAATTCTAGCTTCTGTGCAAAATTCTACATCTGGACTTCCCTCTTCAACAATGCCAGGAGAATATGGATTTTCTCTTGGTTCTCAATCAGGTAATACCAATGTTAATGGAAGAAATGGTAACAGTAGTGATGGCAGCTCCACAAATGAATGGTCTCTACAATCAACTTAGATCAGATCAATCAAGAATTTTGTTTGAAAGGTACTCCCGAATTTTCAGAAATCTGGCCTGAAATCCAATCGACCTCCTGTTATAGAAAACACTACCATCTCTGCCAACAATTCATCTACCAAAATCGGATTCTCAGCTGCTAATTCCCAGCCTTGGGAGGTGTACTGTTTGGTTATGATATTGGTGCTACTTCAGGTGCCTCTATTTCATTGCAGTCGGCTGAATTGAGTGGGATGACCTGGTACAATCTATCATCCATACAAACTGGTTTGGTGGTTAGTGGTTCCCTTTATGGTGCTTTATGTGGTTCTCTACTAGCATTCAACGTGGCAAAGAGACGAAGGGAGTTAATTATCACGGCAGTGCTATATTTATCAGGAGCTTTAATCACAGCGTTGGCACCTGGACTTCCTGTGGTTATAGTTGGTCGGCTGTTGTTTGGACTTGGTATAGGTTTGGCTATGCATGCAGCTCCTTTATACATTTCTGAGACTTCTCCATCTCAGATTCATGGAACACTTGTATCCTTGAAGGAATTTTTCATAGTTTTGGGAATCTTGCTTGGTTACTTAATGGGTAATCTAGAAATTGATGTGATTGGTGGCTGGCGATACATGTATGGATTGAGCAAACCAATTGCTGTAATCTTGGGTATTGGCAGGTGGTGGTTGCCACCATCCCCTCATTGGCTTCTTCTCCAGGCTGTGCGTAAAGGCAACATGGAAGAATTGAAAGAGAGAGCGATTTTTGCATTAAGTAGATTAAGAGGTTGGCCTATGGATGACATAGCTAGTGATTTACAAATAAAAGAAACCTTGAGAGCTTTTGATGATTTACCTTGTTGCAGTTTTTCTTGAAGAATGATGCATCTGCATTCACTTTTGAATAGCTTCAGGGCAGTTGAGAAGGATATTTCAATATAAAGAGGCTCAAGATAGTCGAATTTTGATATTAAAATTGTGTTTTGTGATTACGAAACTGTTGAAGATGATACCTAATACACAGCAGTTTCGTAGCGCGCTACGAAACTGTTGAAGATGATACCTAATACACAGTAGTTTCTTAGCACGCTACAAAACTGTTGTAGCTGCATAATTAAAACTCAGTCAACCAATTTTTGAGGGACCAAAGGGAAATTTTTGAAAGGAAGTCTCAGTAAAAGATCATTTACAATGTGCAAAGCAACCAACCAAGGCAAAGCAAGTGGAAGGAAGTTATAAGAACTTTAATTTTTTTGTTATACAAATGATCACCGTTAGTATTGTAAATGACTTTTAAATCAGCTTTGAAGAAGTGTTTGTCATCACACATGTATATGGGAAAAGATTACAGCACATGAAGAACGTGGCACTCCAATAGATTGTTTGGTAATTAAAGGAGATCAACATGGTTAAGTGTTTCCGAATATCTTTAAGGAAACCAAAAGCATAGAAACAGGGGTAGTTTCCTACTTCTCAGGAGCAAATAAGTGATGAGATATTAAGGGCGAGCGAGCAGTTTCGAACATCCACCATAACTAAATTGAAGGAGACCACTTGTCAGAGAACGAGATTTGATTGTAATTAATGCTATTACCAGCATGATGTGGAGTTAGACTCCTAATTGTTTTAGGTTTCTAAAACGTTTACTTAGCAGTTTGTTACATTTAATAAGTAGTTAAAGTTTGAATAGGTGTCATAGCAAGCTGAATTCGAGTTCCCCTCATGCTGGAGGAGGAATCTCAGCCTTGTAAAGAATTCTATATATAGGAGAGAGGGCAATGTCACCAGGAGGGAAAAATTTCAGAGAAATTGGAAGTATTGTGCTATGTATATCACTCTGTTTTAGTAATACAATACTTGGCTTTAATTCTCAGGAATCAGAAGAAATTTACTATTCAGAATGTTGTGTATTATCCTCTCCTCAGTATTTGTAGTGGTATAGATGTGTGATTACTTAGAAATCACTGATTGTGCTCTAATTTCCTTCACATATTTATAAACTGTGTTGTCCTATATGTTTCTGGTGTGTTCTGAATGGTTGAATTCTAAATGTCCTGACTTCTATGTAAGGTTTATATCATTATTATGCTGAAACTGTTTTGACTCCATAAGCCCAATGGATAATCTCTAAATGTGTTTCCACCACTTACATTTCTGCATTTGTTTCACAAGAGTTAGCCATAATAATCATAATCAAAATCATTAATCCGTTGAGAGAGCCCTCTCAGGTTGGGGAGGCTAAGCCTCAGCCTAAAGTAGATTTGTTACTTGAAGTCTACCTGATCAGCAGCCTTCCAGGGTCTGATTTTGATATAACACCGCCAACATTCTCCAATACTTCATCTGTGAATGGTGTTGGGAATGGATTGTGAACACAGGTGTTGTTAATCTTCCTGAGGTCCATGCATATTCTAATTTTGCCGTTTTGTTTTTTCTCCTGTACTACGATAGGACTCACCCAGTCGGACTCTTTCACTGGTTCAATAATTCCAGTTGCGAGCATTTTGTCTAATTCGTCGCGGACCTTTTCTTTATACTTTGGATTCAAACAGTAAGGTCGTTGCTTAACTGGCTTCACGTTCGGTTTCAGAGTGATCTTCATCATCCCTAAGTCGCCAATGATCCCCTTTAAGTCCATGATTTTGGTTGGGAACAAATCTTGATATTCACAGAGTAACTTGGTGACCTTATCTACTATAGCATCATCTCAATAGTCCCCAAGCGTCGTGTACTTAGGCTCCGCGTCTGTGTCAATGTTTACCTGCTTTGTTTTTCGCAGTGCAGTGATGTCGGGATCCTCAATTGATGGTCCTCGAACCTTGCAACAGCCTTTAGTTTCTGGAATATTAATATTTCAGGGGTCGTCATCATCCTCCTCTACTTGCACGTTATAACATTCTAGGGCACTGCTTAACTGGGTTTCCCATGCTGGTTGAAATACTTCCAATGGTTCCTATGGTATTTTGAAGATGGCGGCTTTTACTGTTTGCAGCGCGTCATCAACAGTATCCGACGATCGGTCTTCAAATGTAACAAAAATCCCTCACGCAAGGCATCCCATTCGCCTATACCATGTCAGAGTTCCCTCTCAGTATACCAATTCATGGGTATGACATCCAGGGTATGGTAGAATAAATGTACCCATTCAGGTTGTGGTTCTTCCTCACAGGTCTTGGTCCATTTCGCGAGGTGCGTGCGCCGGTCATCTCGTCCATTGTATTTATCTTCTATCCATAGTTGCAGTTTCCCAAATCGTAGGCGCATCATCCTTCTACATCTGCGCCAGTTCTCAAAATTTCCTCGATGTTTTCCCCACTAGCGCGCAGGTGTTGTGTGCAGCGCCCAATTCAATGCATCGAACCGCTGTTGTTTCCGTACTACGCTTTCAAACTTGCTCAAGAATTCATCCACCGCTGTCAATCCATCATATGTTGGCAGATCTCGGCCCTGTGTTGTTACGCAACGCAGTGATCTAATCATCATGTTGCAATTTAGCGTTGTCACTTTGTTCAACAAATTGTGCCAGCGCTCAACTTCTTCTTCTGAATCTGAGGTGCGGGAACTTGCGCGCTCCCATGAGATCCTTCCATTTGCAGTCGAATTCACCCAATCCTGATCTCGCGCAGTTATCTTGTAAATACAATCCAACTCATCGTCGCTTCCATAGTTGCACACAGGTTCAGTGTAGCGCACTCCTTCAGCTGGGTCTAGCGAGACTACTATGCGTAGGGACTTTTTGTCAAATATCATCTTCTGCTTCTTCAGGTTGATGACTCCATTCATATTAGTGACCTAGTCTATTCCTAGCAACGTGAGATAGGGATTGTTGTCATCGACAATCTATATTACTTCAAATTCTGCCTGTGTGCTCGCGCCTTTGAAATCAACTGTTACCCCTTGCAACCTCCGCATGGGAAAAATCTTCTGTTGGTTCTCCATTCGTAATTGAATAGGGGACCACTACAATGCAGGCCTACCCATGCGTTCCCATGTTTGCTTCGGTAACGCATTTGCATCCGATCCCAGATCTAGGAGACCTGATCCATTTTGTACTCACCAATTTGCGTTGTCAATCTCATTTCCCTCCCGGTGTGCAACGCATGCTTTCCTAGTTTCCGGACTATGTATGGTTCCCCTCACCCTGCGCACGTGGTGATCAACTCCTATAGTCCCTTAATTCCCTTATTGTCGCGCAACAATTACATGCATGTCTCCAAAAAGGTAGTGGGCATGGAAGGATCCATTCCTGTCTCTGGTTGATCCTTACTACTTGAAGTGGATGCCTCCGTGAAGCTCTTCTTAGCTTCCATGAATGTCTCCTTTGCGAGAGCCTTACGAACCTAGGTATCTTCCTCAAGCTACTTCTCCTTATTTTCCCCTGTGGTTGCACCACTTTTGAGAATCATGTTCATGTTTGGGTCTTCTTCGCGCTATTCATACCTCATCATTTGGATATTTTGAGTCGGAGGAGGCTGGAGTACCCCTTTCTCGCACATCTGTGTGATCAATGTAGGACAATCTATCATTTCATGATCAAACTGAGCACAATATGAACAAGATATTCTCGTCAGGTTGGTACAATCGCAGGCGTAGTGCCTTGTTCCTCCACAATTGTAACAAATTAATTATCTACGGCCCCTTCCTGGTCCCATTCCTCCTCGTCCTCGACCTCGCCCCTGAAATCTAGCGTGCGCCATCCCCGCATCTGGGTCGAGGGCTCGCGTTTTTGTCTACATCCTATAGGCTAGGTTCCGATCCATCATTAACTCATAACTGCGATAAAATGTGCTCGTTGTGGCCTACTGATCTGCTGAAATTACAAAACAACTACTAGGGAGTCTATGTATACTTCTCCAACAAATGACAATTATCCATTGTGTGTTTTCCTCCTATCTGACAGATCACACACCATAACGTGGGTGTCGCATTTGGCCCTACCTGTGCCTTCGGTCTTAATGGCATTGGCCCCCCTCCTGCCAAGTAGTTCGCGAATACTGGAAAGTGGTCCTTGTCATGGCCCTGGCCTTTGCATTTTTCGCACCATACTTCCTCGCACGCCTCTGGTCGCGTTGCCCTATCCTACTTCAAGCTCCGCATTTCCAAGCATAGATTTTGTAATTGCGTGGATTTATTGAACTCCAAACCCAGGATCTTCTATCGGGGTCTCATGCAACCTCATTGCCATTTCCAACGCTTCGGCCTAGGTGGAAAGTTTCTATTGTGACAGTGCCATCCTCAAGTGCGGTGTTAGGGATGCCACAAACCATGCACAATGTTGTGCAACTGTGAGCGTCATATTAGCCTCGTAAATCATACTCTTTAGCTGCTGATCCAGATCCCAAGGGGTCTCACTTAGAAGCATTGCGATCTCTTTAAACTCGATGATTGACTGTGTCTCTGATTTTGACCAGCTAAATTCTCTGTTCAACGCATTCTGGATCTCTGCTATCCCTGCATTTGGGTGGTCATTGGAGTGCTTGATATACCATGTCAACACGCGATCCTGCAACACACTCACCAATGTAGCCTTCTTAATGTTGTCCTTCGTGACCCCTTGCGCTTCCCACACTGCTCTTACCATGAACCAGAATTGGTCAAGATCCACATTCCCTACTCCTCTGAATACGAGTAGCTTAATCACGCTCGCCATGGTGAATTGCGGGGTTGGTGGAGGTGGAGTGGCTGGAGATGGAGGTAAGGGAGGTGAAGCGGGTGGTGGCGTGGGTGGAGGTGGTAACTTCAGAATGCGCTGCCTTGTCAAGTTGACTGCACTTCTCAGAGAGACCCGAGCAAGCTCTTCCTCGCTTTCTCGCCAAGGTGAAATTAAAGGGTTGTTTGCTAATTCCCCACTACCTTTGTAGATCTTTCCTCTCCACGTCGTCCCAAACATTAATGTATTCACATAACCCGTTTTTCACATAATAGCATCTTAATCTAGGTATTCAAAGATTTAATATACTTACCTCGTGGTCCCTTGAGAAAACGTCGTTCTGCCTCGTTGTAGCTCACGGTTGTGTGCACCGCAAACTCAGTGATAAATACCCCTATTATCTGGTCGAGGCAATGGTCCACAACTCACACGATCTTGTCTTCTGATGCCTATAGTCTACACACTAATTCCGGAGTCCACACTATCAATTGGTCGAACTTACACCTTCCCTGGCTGTCGGCTAATCTCGCGATCCACTCATACAGTTCAGAGGGAAAGGATGCAAAGAAAATCTCGTGGATTTCCATATACACGTAATGATCCAGCCACATTTTCTCATATACCTGCAGAGTTCTATTTTCCTGTGTCACGAACTCGTGAATCTTCTTGTCCAACCACTCTTCAATTTCCTTCTTTGTTGGGTTCCAGTGGCACGACATCAGATATCCCTTAGGCAGATCCCTGTCCTGACAATGGAACCATTTGTTGGCTACGTGGGGCCTAACCTAGCTTCAATAGTGAGTTTAGCCAAGAAAATCCCAATACTACTGTCCCTTTCGACAATAGTCCGTGGAGTGTGGACTGAGGTCTCACCTGAAGTAGTATGGGAGGGTGTTGGAATCAGGTTTACGCACCATGGGGATGTCTGATATGGGCAATAGGTATGCGATTCAACCTTCGCGCTTACTATATTACGTGCACCAGGTGGCTCCTTGTGTCCTGTGGGACTTCCTTCGTGCAGATCCAGCCGCAGTGAAACCAATATTAATTACCCAAGTCTTCCTTAGTTAGGTTCTGTTCGTTAATTACTTACAAAGTTTTCATACATAAACATACATACAAGTGCATGCATATAGATAAACATATACCATTAACGCCGAACATCCAAATATAGATCTATGAAACAAATGCACAATATGCCGAATCAACTTAACTTTATTAATGATACTTTTAAAGTTCAGTTCAATGCAGACCCGATTTCGCCCTGCGCACTCAGCTACAAGGGTCCGCGCACTCAGCTGCAGACTCTACTAGGCCTCTGTGCACTCAACTGCAGAGCCTTTACCTACTACTATGACCCAAACCTTCAGATCCACTTCTATCCTCTAACCATGTGTTCGCATCTATCTATTACTTTCTAACAACTCATAACTGTATTTACACTTAGAGCGTCGCTCTATTTATACAATCCCATGGTCTGCGGACCATGGGTAGGCCGACACAATTTACATTCAGTTTCATTATTTTAGGGCGGACAACCCTATGACTCATCTAAAATTTCGCGCTCCACGCCCGCATTTCGTGGAGTCTTTACATTACGTTGACCAAAACTTTGGCTTTAAGCCCCAAAAACATGCTATGGGGGGATCCGCTGCCCAACAACACTCCATAGAGCTTGCGATCAGGGTAATTCTGAATCGTCGATCTATCCCTGTCCATCCAATGGTTGTCGCCTCGTCCGCTGGCCAACTTGCCTGAACGATCTCCACTGCTGATGTGTCCCCACTCAATCCAACGGACATCGCTCAATCTCATGCAGATTTCATGCGGGAACGATATCTAACCGAGGGCGCACGAGAAAAGCAGTTTTTCTCGACTACGCGTCACCTACTGAGTGGAATCAAATGCTCTTGGTAGATTACCGCTTCCAACCTTTCACCCGTGCAATATACCGTTTACCGCTTGGCCGAATACTGCCCACATGCTTAATTCAGAATTTAAAGAAAAGACGCTTTATAAAGGTTTTAGCGCTTAAAGCGAATATTAACCTTTTAACACTAATTCACGTTAAAATCCAATGTTAACTTTTTAACCTTTTAACTGGTGGTCATGTGAACTATAACCACATGTACGTTGTTCTTTACCCTGGTTAAGGTTCTGAATCAATTTCTGATCACCAATGTAGCTTGAATTGCCTCAAGCCGATATCATATGCTCAAGTTATGATGTTCTGAAGTTTTGGTTCAAAAAATAAACAATTTTCAAGTGGGTTGACTGGGTTTTTGATTGGGCAGTTTGTACTGCTAATGTCAACATGCAAATTGGGCGTACGGGAGGGTAATCATAGCTCACCAAGTGTTAGTTTGTATAGGGGATATTAGGCATCATTTTATTGGTCCATGCATATTTGGTGGTCCAATAGGAGGTTGCCATGTGGTACCTCGTGATTGGTAAATTTTTTTACAAAGGGTCTCGAAGGCCTTCGCAGGGTTCGTGTAATATTCCTAACCCAGAATATTCCTCAAACCCCAGCAAAAACTCCAACCAAATATGTGCAAATGATATACTAACCCAGAAGTGATAAATAACAGTGGAACAACATATAATAATGTAAACCGGGAATATAAGCAGATACACAAGAAATGCAGCGAGAAATGCTAAGCCATTTTATTATACTGAGCAATAAATGAGTACAAGAGGTGATTAGACAGATGGCACCTCGACTTGCACAAGGCAAGTGAAGAAATACTCTTAGAATGACAAGAATGGCCTCTCTGCATGGATGCTGCTGCTAGCAAACAAATGATGATTTGGGGTTGCTCCCCTCCTCAGAAAAAGCTAAAACTCTAGATTCGGGCTCTACTTAAGAAACCCAGAAAAACCCAAAATTTTTTCCTGGAATGGACTCACACTGATCTACGTCCCAACTGCTGGAAAACTGTCGTGCTACTGCCGCTGCTGGAAATAGAATGAGGATTTTGGGTTGCTCCCCTCCTCAGGAAAGGCTGAAACTCTGGAATCAGACTCTACTAAAAAAACCCAGAAATCCCAGAAATATTTTTCTGAAATGGTCGACCCCTGAAAATCACCCCCTTAGGGTTCTGCGCAGTTCCTCAAAGATGCTGATGAAACTGCTGCTGAAATGTTGATGAAACTGCTGTTGAAATGCTGATGGAACTACTGCTGGAATGCCAATGGAAACAACTTGCCTGAGCAGGCACTCGAAGTCCCCTGGGGCTAAGGGTGAGATCTCTGAACGAAGACACTCAATGCACTAAATAATGCTGCAGACTAGCTAAACAACCAGCGTGCTCTAAGTCGAAATGACTATCACAAACGCTCATAACCAGAATGATCAAAATGAGGGGGCTTCTCTTTCCTTTATAGCCTTTGCCCCTCTCAATCCCAAGGCTCACCTCCTCCTGTGTGATTCCTCTCTTGCCACGTGTTTCTTCCCTCTTGCGCAGTCCCTCCATGTGTCTACGTGGGCTCCATTTCTGCTTCCCCCTTTGGCCCCCTTGGCTTCCCTCTAAGTGACAACGTTGTGCTACTAGGAAGTGACTTTTTATTCTAAAAGTGAGTTATGTCCCCCGTCCTCACTTTTTTTTTTATTTACAAATAACTATAGAAGGAAAAAATTGAACAAAATCTAATATTCCAACTAGCCATGGCTAATTAGGAATATTACGAGTCGACCCCTCGACCTGCCATGGACAAACTTCGCGCTCTACCGTTGGATCACAGGTGGTCCTTAATAACATATGGTCACAACTTCTATTTAATTTTTAATTATGGCACGTATGGGGGAGAGGGGTCGGGCGTTAGCCCTAGTCCCTAGTAATCACACTAAGAATTAGACTGGTAACAAAGGAAGATTCAGAGGGGGCAGTGACAGCTCCAACCCCAAGTTCCTGAAGGTCCATAAGACCACGACTGAGGAATCGGCGGGAGGGGCAGGGCACTTGGCCCTAGCCCCAATCCATCAACACAATGCGTAACCAACGATGAAAGATGTGAGGCTCCAGTGTCGTGGGCGGGAAGTTAGCCCCGACCCTCGACCTTATGGACACACACATGAACACTCATCATAGGCATAAGGCGCGAAGCGGCAGGGGCGGGCGGTTAGCTCGACCCCAAGACACTTGGGCTTAATATGACCACATCCGATGCTTAAGGGGATAATGGCGCGATTAAGGAGGCAACAATTTCCCTTTTTTCGGTACGAATCTCACCATCGCTAAGCACATTTGTAGCTCGATGGTTCGAAGAAAGGCAGAAAACGTAGAATGAATAGCCAAAATTGCATAATGGCAAAATAATTAGCAAAATTGTTCAAAGAGGCCTAACTTGTTCAATTTTTGGTCTTTTAGAGCTAAAGAAGAGCCCAAATAGGGGTTTTTGAGCATTCTAAATCCACTGGCAACACTATTTTTTCATTTTGATCATTGTAAACTGATGTAATTACATATTTTATCACGTAATGGAAGAGGCCCAACATTGGAAGCTGGACCCGAAAATGTAGCCTAGGAGGGGTGAACTCTGTTATCAAATACCATTTTGTGTTGCTGTGTATGGTTCATATTTCTCTGTTTATTTTCTGTAAACTTAGTTTTAAAACACTAAAGTTTATGTTCTTTTATAACTTGATCCATTGCCCGTAAGACATAAACTTACTTGCAATTTTTTAATAAAATTCAAGTTTTTAAATTAAAATCAGTTTGGTATCAGAGCTTGGTTGTCTTGAAGGTTTGATTGTGTTTGAAAGTGTTTTTTTATGCTTACAAGGTTAAAGTTGAAAACATAATAAGGAGTGCTTAGAACCATCCTCAAATTTGTTCAAGTAGGACACAAACTCCTTAAACTTCACCAGTCATGGCACATGAAGAAGGACATGAGATGATGTCTGAGAATGAGAGAGATTTCAGAAAGGCTTTCTTTGAAATGTCTGAAATGGTGAAAGTTTTGTTTGAAGAAAGGACTACAAGGTTGCAGGGAGAGAGCTCAAATCAATATAAGGTAATGGATGAGATGGGAGAAAGCCTCCACCTCCACCTCCACCTTTCCCTCTTCCTTCATCTCCATATTCACCTTCATCCTCCTCTACTTCATCCCCTTCACATACTCCTCCAAGGTATCCAAAAGGGCATGCTAAGTCTCCTTTGTTAAAGCTTGATGTCAAATTTGAATTTCCTATGTACAATGGAGAGGTAAATGCTGAGAAGCTGGATAACTGGGTTCATGAGATTGAAGTTTATTGCAACATTCAAAGGATTAAAGATGATGTGACCAAGATCCAACTTGCTTCCCTTTGATTGGAAAGTGAAGCTTTCATCTGATGGGAGGCCATAACTCAAGAAAACTTGAAGAAAGGTGGTAAAATTATCTCTTCTTGGAATGATTTTGTAGTTGCATTAAGAAGGCAATTTTATCCATTAGCTTATACGCAAAAGACAATTATGGATTGGAAAAATTTTAGACAAGCTAAAGCTCAGAGTGTTCAAAGATATATACAAGAATTTAAAAGAAGAGATTTAATCTTGGGTGTAGATTTGTCTTCACAAGACACTCTCCTTAAATACATTAGTAGATTACATAGCTATTTGAGACATACAATTCTCATGTTTAACACCACCAATCTAGATGAAGTATGTGTTCAGGAAACCCATTTAGAAGCAAGAGGGACAAATGTACCTCAAGAGACTAACAAGAAGCCATTCAAATATGGAGACAAAGGAAAGGTGAAGTTTAAAGGCAAGTGTAAAAAGAATGCTACAGTAAACAAAGAGGGAGAAAAACTCACATGCAAACATTGTTCAAAAGAAGGCCATGATGAAGACCATTGTCGGAAATTACATACAGAATTGAGACCAAAAAAGTTTAACAACAAGAGGAAACAAAAGACTGCTGCAACAACTCAACAAGATCTAGGATCTGATTCAAGTGATGAGACCAAAATCACAACCATGGGAATGAAAGGTAAGGCTTATATTGCAAGTATTAGTTCTTATAGTAAGCCCATTGAACCTCAAAATGATAAAGAAAGAATTGTGTTTTTCCATATTAGAGTCATTACAAAACATAACAAAGTAGATACTTTGTTTGATAGTGGATCCCAAGCTAACCTTTTTTTTAAAGGCATTGTCAAGAACCTAAACTTGGAAACTATACCTCATCCTAAACCTTATCATTTAGGTTGGGTTTGTGACAATATCAAATTGCAAGTGATAAGAAAATGTAAACTTAAATTCGTCATCACTGCAAACTTTATTGATGAGGTAGAGGTTGATGTTGTACCACTTGACATAAGCAAGATTTTTTTAGGGAGTCCATACTTGTATGACCGGAAATCCATATTCTATCACCATGAAAACAAATATCATTTGTTTAAAGATGGAGCTGAGTATATTATTAAGGCACATTGCAAGAAATTGAATTTGTCTCTTGTAAGTGTTGGACAAACGAAAATGCTTGTAAATGCCAGTAACATTTTTGTATTTTTGATGATAAAACCCAAAGATACTCCTGAATCTGAAGCCTTCCAAGGATGTGATGTAAAAATCAAGCATGATTTGATTGAAGTTGTTAACACATACGATAAGATATTTCAGGAACCTGAAGGTTTGCCTCCTATAAGAGGAATCCAACATCAGACTTGAAACCAGTCTTTCTAGGTGGGTTTGCTCCTCTTGTAGACTTTTGAAGCTTGCATGTCGTTAGGAAATGATTAGGGTTTGGCAATCCCTAGTTGTTGCTAAACATTCTTTGAAACCCCCCATAGAAGTGATAAAGGTGTGAAGCCGCCAGAGAAGAAATAGGAAGGCAAGGACCCCGGAGGGGCTTGCGCTTCCGAGGGCAAGGAATAACTCTTTCAAGTCTTCTTTAGGAATTAGTAATACGGAATGAGAATATTAGGTAGAGGAATAGAACAAACTCATTCAATTAGAACAGGATGTACCTCTTCCAAATATTGGCAGGAATAGAATATCAGTTTTGGAGAATGCAGAGATCAAGAAGCAAATTCAAGAGCTACTTGAAAAAGGGGTCATCAGACCAAGTACATCTCCTTGTGGGTCTCCTATTGTTTTGGTTCCAAAGAAGGATGGTACATGGCATGTGTGTGTGGACTTTAGAGCTTTGAGCAAATCATGATAAATAAATGTTATCCTCTTCCTCGTATTGATGATTTGTCAAATCAATTGAAGGATATTCTTTATTTCACTAAGTTGGACTTGAGAAGTGGTTATCATTAGATCTGGATTGCTGAAGGTGATATTTGGAAGACTGCTTTCAAGACAAAACAAGGTTTGTTTGAATGGTTAGTTATACCATTTGGGCTTTGTAATGCACCCACAACATTCATGAGAGTTATGAATGATGTATTGAGACCATTCCTTGATGATTTTTCCATAGTCTACTTAGATGATATTCTGATTTTCGATAAGACTCATGAAGAGCATGTCAAGCATGTTAAGAAAGTTTTAGATGTCTTAAAGAAAAAGAGATTGTATTTGAAGATGTCTAAGTGTGAATTTGGGAAAACCTCTTTAGTTTATTTGGGTCATATTGTTGGAGGGGGTGAGTTGAAGACTGATCCCTCAAAGGTTGAACTAATTATGAATTGGCCTAAACCCAATAATGTAACACATGCTAGAAGCTTTTTGAGAGTAGCTCAATATTGGAGAAAGTTTATTGCTAACTTCTCATCTATTGCAAGTCTACTACATGCTTTGACAAGTGTGAAACATGTTTTTCATTGGGGAGGCAAGCAGTAGAAAGCCTTCGATACATTGAAAGAGAAAATAAGTACAACACTAGTTCTTGCACTTCGAGATCTTAAGCAACCATTTGAGATTCAAACCAATGCAAGTGACTATGCCATGGGAGCGACTTTGATACAACATGGTAAGCCTATTTGTTATCATTTTGAAACCTTTACCAATGAAATACCCAACTTATGACAAAGAGTTGCATGCTTTGGTACAAAGCATGAAGAAATGGAAGCATTATTTGATGGGTAAGGAAACAATTATTCGTACTGACCATCAACCTTTTCAATATTTTCAATCGCAAGCCAAGCTACAACAAACTAGACATTTCAGGTGGATAGGATTTCTACAACAATTCCATTTCGTAATTATGTATAAGAAATGTATATACAACAAAGTTGTTGATACGTTATGAAGACCTATTGTTAGTGCATATACCATTATTAAGCACAATTCTAACATGCGTGAGAGCTATGTTGAACAATATGCTAAAGATGAAGATTTCAAAGATGTTTATGCAAATTTGTGTCAAGCCAATCATGTTGAAGAATTGGATTATCATGTTCATGATAAATTGTTGTATCATCTTGGCAAGCTATGTGTTCCACAGGGTGAAAGAGTCGACAATATAAGGGAAGCTCATACTTCTCTTATTGCTGGCCACTTTGGTGTAGGCAAAACAATGGCACAATTACAGAGGTATTTCTATTGGCCTCATATGAATGAAAGTGTGTCAAGATATGTAAGAGGTTGTTATATGTGTTCTACTAGTAAGCTTGGCAATTGAAAGTTGATTTTGTATACTCCACCTCTTGTTCCTTCCCGTCCTTGGGAAAGTGTGTTTATGGATTTTATAGGAGGACTACATACGTATAGGAAAGGTTACGATTATATTTATGTTGTTGTGGATCGTTTCAGAAAAATGTGTATTTTGATGCATTGTAATAAGAAATTTACAATTGAACATACTACACAAATGTTCTTCCAGATTGTATGGGTGCATTTTGTGTTACCCACTTCTATTCTTTCTGATCGACATTCTTGATTTTTCAGGAAATTTTGGTCAAGTTTAGGGGAACTCATGGACACCAAGTTGAAGAAGAGCATGGAATTTCATCCACAAACTGAAGTCTAGACATAAGTAGTGAAAAGAACAATAATGCATCTCCTTCGTGGTTACTGCAACGGACATCCTAAGCTTTGGGATGAACACTTACACTACATCCAACATGCCTACAATAGTGCCAAGCATTCTTCGACTCAAACATCTCCATTTGAAGCATGTTTGGGATACTTACCAAAATCTCCCTTAGATTTTATCTTTGGGAAAGATGTTGCAATAGATGGACACAGTGACATAGATAAGGCCAAGCGCTTCATTGAACAAGTTCAGTTGGTGCATCAAATGGTACAAGAACAATTGGAGAAGAGTCAAGCCAAGTAAAAGGCAAGACATGATAAACAATGTGTTGAATACAACTTTCAGGTGGGAGATCAAGTTTGGCTTTACATTAGAAAGGAAAGGATCCAAGAAGAAGGTAAAAAACTAAAACCAATCAGATATGGACCCTTTAAATTTTTGGAAAAGATTGGTAATAATTATTTCTAGCTAGATTTGCCTGCATACATGCAAGTTTATGTTGTTGTAAATGTGGAGAACTTAAGATTATATGAGCCTCATTTGATTTAAGATCAAGGAGAGAATGTTTAGATTCCAACAATAGAATATTTATCTTTTGAATATTTATAAGAATTGTAGCGAGATACTATTCTTGATAGGAGGATAAGGACTTCACGTAGAGGTAATGTGGAGTACCTTCGTGTGGGGATCAAGGGAAGTAATACAAGTAAGGCCAAAATGGATTGAGATTAGAAGGGTGAGGGAGTTGTACCATCACCTACCCGTTGATTGAAAATAACCTTTTGGTGGTCCAAAAGCTTCCAGTGGGGAGGAATGATATAGGGGATTATAAAAATGCTCAAAGATTAAAGTGCTCAAAACTGCCCAAAACCAACATCAGATTGTAGTTCCTGTTGTTTTGAATCCAATGCTACTTGAATCACCTCAAACCAATATTGTATTCTCAAGTTATAATGTTATGAATTTCTGGCTCAACAACTAAAAAATTTGCAAGTGGGTTAACTGGGTTGTTGACTGAGCAGTCTATACTACTGATGTCAACATAGCAACTAGGCGTACGTGAGGCTAATCATAACTTTCCAAGTGTTAGTTCATATAGGGGATATTTGGCATAATTTCATTGGTCTGTGCATATTTGGTGGCCCAATAGGAGAACGCCATGTGGCCTAACTAGAGGTTACCATGTGCCACCTTATGATTGGTCAAAAATTTTACAAAGGGGTCCAAAGGCCTTGGCAGGGTTCGACCACTTGATCTACCATGCACAAACTCCGTGCTCTACTGTTGGATCACAAGGTGGTTCTTAATAACCTATGGTTACAACTTCTATTCAAGTTTTAATTGTGGCACGAATGGGGGAGAGGGGTCAGGCGTTAGCCCTGGTCCTTGGTCATCACGTTAAGAACTATATCGACGATGTTGAAAGCATTAGAGGGGGAAAGGAATCAACCCTAGCCCCAGCTTTCGTGAAGGGAAATAAGGCCATAATTGAGGACTTGGCGGGAGGGGCGGGGCACTTGGCCCTAGCTGTAGTCCCATAGGCATAGTGTGTAACCAACGACGGAAGGTGTGAGGGCTCCGATGGTGGGGGCGGGTAGTTAGCCCCTACCCTTAGCTCGATGGACACACACATGACCACTCACCAAAGATGAAAGGAGCAGAGCAGAGTGCTCGCCCCCCAGACAATTGGGCTTGATATGACCATATCCAACACTTAAGGGGATAACAACACGATTAAGGGGGCGACAATTTCCCCTTTTTCGACATGAATCTCGTCGGCACCAGGTGAATTTGTCGCTCAACGATTGGAAGAAAGGTGAAAAATGTAGAACAATTAGCCATAATTGTAGAATGGCATAAAAATTAGCATAAATTGTTTAAGGAGGCATAACTTGTTCAATTTTTGGTCATTTTGAGCTCAAGAAGAGACTAGATAGGGTTTTTGAGCATTCTGAATACATTGGCAACACTATTTTTGAATTTTGAGCACTGTAAACTGATGTAATTACATATTTGAGCAAATAATGGAAGAGGCCCAACATTGGAAGCTCGACTTAGAGATATAGCCTAGGAAGGGTGAACTCTGTTATCAAATATTGTTTTGAGTTGTTGTGTATGGTTCATATTTCTCTATTTATTTTCTACAAACTGAGTTTTAAGACACTAAAGTTTATGTGCTTTTGCAACTTGGTCCATTGCCTATAAGACATAAACTTACTTGCAATTTTTTAATAAACCTTCAAGTTTTTAAATTCAGAGCAAGCAACAACTAGCAACAATATCAATGAACATCATATTTGGCTCTAGACTACTTAAGCTAATCCTTGTGGCTATATAATATTTCTTCTTCTTCTATTAAATTTTATTTTTATTTTTGTGTAATTTGACTGAGTCAAAATATTTAGATAACATAACAAGAATTAAGTATAATATTAATTATAATTATTAGAGGAGGCAGGAACGAGAGGGGTGCTTTGTAGTCCCGATGAACAATTGGAGACAAAATGTGCGCGGGGATTAGGAGTGGCCACCAATAACAATACCGATCTATTTTTATGGTGGAAAGGATTGGACCTTGCTCACACTCTTAGAATAAAGGGAATAAAAATTGTTGGGGATTTATCGTTGGTCATAATAATGTTCTCAATATCAAATGCACATTCTATCGATATCAGATCCTCCATAGTTAAAATAATGAATTATTAACTGGAGAAATTTGAGCAACATTATTTTTTTTCATGTTCTTCATCACCGAAATAAGGCTTCCAATGAAATGGAAAATCATGGAGTGTTCTTGGGAGTAGGGAAATACAAGATCGATGGGAGAGATGGAGGCCAACTTCCCACTCCTTAATTGAATGATGGTCATAGAAATAATAAATATTGGTACGCTTATCAATGATAATGGGATGATGCGGGGAAGCTCATACAGAAGGCAGGATTGTTAAATTTGCAACAAGAAATATTGAAAATGGCAACAAGAAGAGACTTCTAGTTTAAGTTTCCCTTAATTAGATTAGAAGTAAATTGTAATTCCACATCACATGACAACTTGTACAGTTAACTAAGTCCAAAATATTTAGTTAGCTTAGTCAATTCGAGTTGAGGGTCAAACTAGAGGCATGTAGAGTTCGCCCTATGTTTTAGGGGGGTCCAGTTGCAACTTATTTTGAGTTGTAATTATTTAACTTAATTATTTGAGTTAAAATAAATTTAACTAGTTCTAACTGATGGAGGAACTAGTGAGAGGTCCATTGAATTAAATTAGATTTAATTCACATGCAGTGATCAACCAGATAACTTATAATTCGCTATAAACAACTTTTGCATGTCAGTTTTGAGCAAGACCCAGTTGAGATTGGAGTTAAAGGGAACTGTACTATCAATTGTATAATCATCAAATTGTACATTGGTGCATGCAATCAGTTGAAGGCCTATGGATGGATTGCACAATTATGGAGAGAGAATTTCCCAATTAAATATGGGATAATTTTCTCAAGAATTGCACAAGGAAGCAGGGGCTTGAAAGGCATTAGATTTGGCTAAATGTTGGCTTGAGATTGTTTTTGAAGCAGAGAGTTAGATTGTACTAGTGCAGGAATTGTTCAAGTTGAACAAGCATTGTATTTTCTTCTCAGATCTTCTAGTTAATGCAATATAGATAGTCAGGGTTTTTAGCAGTTGCTTTCCCTAGAGAAATATTGTCTTCCGTGTGATTGATATTCTTCCTTTTATGTTTATTGTTTTCATCAATCAATTTTGGTTTCCACTGAAGAGTACAATAGATTCTTGTCTTGTGTTTTAGCATATAACATAAGTTTTTGAATCTACGCTAAAAATCTACATGGTATCAGAGCTGAAGACAATATAGAAGAAGAGAATTTGAGTTTGTTGTGAAGGTGAAATTGAATTTGCAAGTTCATACTTCAGAGTCAACAATATGTCATTCTACGGCCTGAGACTTGAGTATGCCCTGGATGGCAACTCGAATTACATATTTTGGAAGGACATGATGGAGGCAATGCTAGAAGACAATGGCCTCAAGGAATTCATAGATCATTACATTCCTAAGCCTCCAACATCTTATGATAAAGATCTGGTTGAATGGAGAAAGTGTGTGAAAAAAGAGAGAAGGATTATCCAGGAAGGAGTTCGAGATCGCATTGTCTCGAGTCTCCATGTTAAGGACACTCCATACGCAATGTGGAAGACATTGACAAACCTGTTTCAAAATAGTAGTGAGCATAGGAAGTTGACATTGAAGGAAAAACTTAGAAATATCAAGATGGAGAAGGGCGACTCAATTCCAAAGTACTTGACAAAGCTCACCCATTGCCGGGATGAGCTTGGAAGTGTTAGGTTACTGTTGCCGAAGACAATATGGTGAGCCTGGATCTTCTAGGACTTCCCAAGAGTTGTCGCAGTTACCAGTTAATGGGAGGGAGAAGCTACCAAATTGGGAGCATTTGTGGTTCGACCTGGTACAAGAAGAGTTTCGCCGAAACACCAGAGATGGGACATCTTCCAAAGAAGTGGAATAGGACATTGCATTAGTCAACAAAGAAAAGAAAGTGAAGGGAAAGAAGTCCCCAGGTGAGGGGGGTGACAAGAAGAAGGACTTGTTGAAAGTCAAGTGTTTTCACTGTCACGAGTACGGGCGCTATGCTACAGATTTCCCACAAAAGAAAGAAAGTAAGAAGGAGCTTGCAGTAGCTGTAACAGGTGAAGCTCTAGCTTCACAATTTGA
Source organism: Pinus taeda (assembly GCA_000404065.3). Lineage (NCBI taxonomy): Eukaryota > Viridiplantae > Streptophyta > Pinopsida > Pinales > Pinaceae > Pinus > Pinus taeda. Next base: position 81,517 of record APFE030872441.1, read on the forward strand.
ACTTGATTTTACTCTCATTACATGCATGACCAAAACTGTAATGGGAAGCATGTGATATCTTGACAATGGTGTCTCGTCCCATATGACGGGGAATAGAGATCTCTTTAGTGACTTTGAGGAGAAATACCTCAAGAAGAACATAGAGTTTGGAGATGATGGAAGGTATAAAGAGACCGACATCAGTACAATTACCTTTCAGACATAGTATGAATCTCCTCTCAGAATCACATATGTGATGTATGTTCCAGGACTAAAGAAGAATCTTGTTTTTGTTGAGGTACTGGAAGACCATGGTTACGATGTGATTTTCAGCAAAGGAAAGGTTTTCCTTAGACACATCGTCACGGGACAAGTCAAACAGATCGGCGTGCGAGTCAATAACCTTTATGATCTTGAGGTACAAGATGCATGAAAATCCTTGAGGAGCAAGGCAAAGGTTAGAGACTTTGTGGTTGAGAGGGAGAGTGAATTACCTCTCAACATGTAGCCCTAGAAGAAGCCCCAGAAGCAACCTTAGAAAGTTGTGGAGTAGCCATAATTGGAGAAGCAAGGAGGAGAACGAGTGGAGGTGTCCACTCAAGCAAAGACCTCTAGTAGGGGAAATTTCGAGCCAAGTGGGTAGAGGGAGCACATGCAACCATACCTCTTGGTGAGAGGTGGGGCAATGTGAAGTAATAGTCCCAAGGGTGCAGAAATTTGGGTAGGGTTCATTGAGATGTTTTGTCTCATGGGTCATTACCTTGCTATGGGAGCCCACAGTACATAGTAGCAGGATGGATCAATGGCGGTTGATGCAGTTAGATGTCAGAGTGACAGAGGCAGAGATTAGTAGCAGTCAGATACTAAGGAGCGCAAAGCAGAGTTGGCAGCAGTGCAGAGGCAATAAAAATGCTAATTTTTCAGTAGACAGTGCAAGAGCTAGTAGCAGTCGGATACTTTGGTGACAGATGCGTCATACTGATTCAGTTTGGATGTTTTTTCAGTTGTTGAATTCCTTTCTTGTGGAGAGGTAGTGTTTAAATTTACAACAAGAAATATTGAAAATGGCAACAAGAAGAGACTTCTAATTTAATTTTACCTTAATTAAAATAGAAGTAAATTGTAATTCCACATCACATGATAACTTGTACAGTTAACTAACTCAGGGATAATTAATTAGCTCAGTCAATTCGAGTTGAGGGTCAAACTAGAGGCATGTAGAGTTCTGCCTAAGTTTTAGGCTGTAGAGTTATAGTTTATTTTGATTTGTAGTTATTTAACTTAATTATTTGAGTTAAAATCAGTTTAACTAGTTCTAAGAGATGGAGGAAATGGTGAGAGGTCCAGTGAATTAAATTAGATTTGATTCACATGTAGTGATCAATCAAATAACTGATAATTCACTATAAATAGTTGTTGCATGTCAGTTCCGAGCAAGACCCAGTTGAGATTAAAGTTAAAGGGAAGTGTGCTATCAATTGTATAATCATCAAATTTTACATATGTGCATGCAATTAGTTGAAGGCCTATGGATGGATTGCGCAGTTGTGGTGAGAATTTCATAATTAAATATGGGCTAGCTCTCTTAGGAATTGCGCAAGGAAGTAGGGCTTAAGAGGAAACATATTTGGCTAAGTGTTGGCTTGAGTTGGTTTGTGAAGTAGAGATTTAGATTGTACTAGTACAAGAATTGTTCGGGTTGAAAAAACATTGTATTTTCTTCTCAGATCTTCCGGATAATGAAATATAGATTGTCAGGGTTTTTAACAGTTGCTTTACCTAGAGAAATATTGTGTTATGTGCGATTGATATTCTTCCATTCCTGCTTATTGTTTTCATTGATAAACTTTGATTTTCGCTGAAGAGTAGAGTAGATTCTTGTCTTGTGTTTTAGCATATTACATAAGCTGTTGAATTTGCAATAAAAATCTACAAGGATGGGTGGGGAAAGGAAAGGGAAGGTTTAATGCATGGCGCCCTCTCGGATCCCCATGTTACCTCATCGCATGACACAAGGAGATTAATAACCCAGTATATGGATGTTGTGGGGAATCTGTCATTTCAGATAATTCACAAGACAATGAACTACAAGGGAGAATTAGTGGCGAGGAGGTGGACATCATCTTGTTACTCTGCAAATTATCAGTGAAATTGGTCTGCTAGATCCCTGGGACAAAATGCGTATTTAATGGGGTTGTAGATCGAGGATCTCCATGAGATTATGACACGAGAAATTGAAATTGGCATGCAAGAAGGGTCTGGTCTATTTAAGAACTCACCACCCTCTCCCGCGACATTCAATGTCAAAGGCTTGGAGCGTCGAATTGATAGTTGTGTGATTTGGAGGAGCACAAATATGGACGTGCCAGAAGGCCATGGCAACAAAACTTCTTGAGGAGGATCTAATGCGTTGGAAGAGGGTTGCCGAATTCTTGTTTAAGTTGATAATGGGGAGACTTGACCTTATCGCTCGCCGTGTCGAGCTATTGGAGAAGGACCGTCTTGCTAACACTGAGAGAATTAACATAAAGTTTTAGAGTGTGGAGGCGTCTTTGGAGAGAAAAATCATGAAGATGGAGATTGATTACTCACTGCCAATTCAGAGTTGGTCAATGACAACATATCGATAAAGGTCAAGGATATTATTGCAGGGCTACCAGAGGAGGTCATGGATGAGTTGCATAAAGAGGAAGGAGAAGGCAACTCAGGAGCGGGTCATAACAACCGAGGCGAGGATGTCAGGAAGGACGCGGGGAAGACCAATTCTGGTTAATATCCACTTATGAATTGTCGTTTTGTTTTGATATTAGGATTGTATTTCCGACTTTATGGTTCAATGTTTACTTATAGTATACAATGCTAGTAGGCAAAGAAAATACGTTCATGGTTGTATTGGGACATGGAAGCACCTGCTAAAATTGAAGCAAGTTTTGCAGAGATGATGTAAAAACGGTTCTGGCTGTATAATCCAGATTTTGAATATAAAGTATCCGTTATTTAAAATAAAATAAAATTATAATTATTAATTTTATTATTTTATTTTTATTTTAAATTATTTTTATGTAATTTGATTGAGTCAAAATGTTTATGGTAGGAAATTACAACATCTCTTCCATACTAGGCTTGAGAGCGTCTCTCTACGCAATAACCTCGAAAAAATGAAAAACATAAATTGTTTAGCATTCTTCACCAGGTATTTTTCCTTCTACCATTTTTTTTAATATTTTATTTTATTAGACCAATCTTCTAATTTTTTTTTTTTTGGCCCACATGGTAGCTTAATTGGTTATAAAGTATTATGTAAACCATGGAATTCAAGGTTCAAATCTCACCTAGGTCAAGCAAAAAAAAAAAATTTATTAGATTTATTTCACTCATTATTTTCTTACATTCTTTGCCAATGAGATTCATTTTGGATAGATGGAATTGCAATCACTAAAATTGTGTGCAAAACAAAATTGGTCAAGGTGTTCGATCTATCTATGCATTGAAAAACAAGTTTTTTAACAATCTAAAATGGCAATTTCAACAATGAATTTATGACTAATTTTAGTGATGGCAATCTAGAAAATGTCAATATCTTAGAACACTTAGGCTTTAATTTTTATTTTATTTATTTATTTATTATTATTTTTTAAAAGTGATTCATGGATCCCATAGATCAATTATCACTATGTTTGCACAATATTTGCACCCGGAAGATCCACCCGAAGGGATCACTTCTTGCCAACTCAACCATGGAGTTTGACACCAAGAGTGTCACGAGAAGTGAACCTTTGACCTCTCAATAACAAAGGTGCTTTAACGGCGAGGACTCAACCAATTGAGCTAACCGTCAAGGATTTTTTCTATGTGGTTCATAGATCCCAGAGATCGGTCACTGCTACGTCCACAAAATATTTGTACCAAGCAAATCCACCCAAAGGGATCAGTTCTTACTAGCTCAACCACAAAGCCCGACCCCAAGAGTCTAGAGAAAATTGAACTCATAACCTCTCAATAACAAAAGTGCTTTAACAATGATGACTTGACGATGTTGTAATAAATAATAATTTCTATTATTAATTTAATATCTAATTACAATTATTAATTTATTCTAGTAACATTTTTAGGTTTATTATTATCACCATATGAGAGTATTAACCATTATTGTAATTATTTCCATTAAAATAAATAAATTTTATATTATTGTTTATGTTTCTTCTTGAATTTCAACAACTTTTGATTTTGGTGTTTCACCCTGGATATTTCTACAAATTAACCTGTATAGAATGTTCTACAAAATTTTCTAGTAGTCACCAATCAAAGGTTTAAATTTATATCAAAATTAGTTATGCTCTTTGTGCACTTTTAATTAAATTGATTATAATTAAAAAATGTCCCATGAACATGACTCATGGACTTTTGGGCATGTGGTATTAGTAAACCATGGCATCATGAACAAATCTATTTACAAGTGGAGTGAATCTCCATGATTACGAATCTTGTTATATGTTTTTCTTAAATGTATATATGTTTAACTCATATATTATTTCTTTTATAATTAATAATAAAAATCATTTTAAATAAAAAGCCTTGTGACTAACAACATGGAAAAATATCTTGCATTACGGAAGGGCTTGGAGGTGGCCAATGAAAAAAAATAAAAATTCAAAACTCATTGTATTTGGAGACTCAATGCTTCTTATCCGACAAATGAGGAAGGCTAAGGAATCAATATGTATTGACTCCCCTCCCACGAACTTAAAGAGTGATTAACTCTGCTTCTCAATTCAAAAAATTGGAGGAGTTTTATCACATTTTAGGACACTTGAATCATGTAGCTAACCTCTTAGCCAAAAAAGGCTTGGATATGGAACAAAGTAACCTTGAATTGGATAACATTATTAGCATGTCCACAGTTCCATAATGATAATGAAATCTATAATGATTGATAAGAAGGATGGGAGCATTTCTGCTTCTTTTAAATATAAGCAAATGGAATCGATGAATCCACAACATTGAAATTAGGACATGGCGAAGCAAGGGGATTATATATATATATATATATATATGGCCAATTTTTTGGCCATCCTCTTGCAAAGTGGCTGGAAGATCAGGTTCTGGCCTTTGGTGAATTCCCTTCTCCCGACCTCGTTCATTCTCGCTACGACATATGAAATGGGAATACAAGGCATACTTTAAATATCTCAAGAGGGTGGTGTCATATCTACATAGTCCTCTTCAAGTGGGATCTAGGTTGGCTTGTCTCCATTACAGAGATTAGAGCCTTGAGCAAAAGAATGGAGTAATGGCAGTCGTCCAACGCCACTCCTCCCCTGTCAATTCTTTGTTCGACTAATATTTGGGCAAGGGAGCAATATTTTCCATTGATGTTTGACTCATGGATTTATAGGGACCCTATCAATATATCAAGATTTTCCCTCACAATATCACTAGGTTAATATTTCACACTGATTATGTAGCAACCATTGCTACTGTCAGAGAGCTATATACTTGGGTGAACAATTTAGGCTTTAAATGACCAATTCCTCTACCCCTTCAGAGAATATTGATGTCAACATTGTGATGGATAGTTTATTACTCACAGGCTCTGTTAATCTTCATAAAGAAGCTCGAGGATAGGGTAGAAAGACAAAGGGTGTCATTCCAACTTTTTCTGGAAGCCAAGCTGCTTCACCACCAGGCTGAGATGGAGTAGATGGTTGATGGACTTAGCGATGAAGTTCTTGCTTTGGGTGTTTGCACGTCTGCATTGGAGATCACTAGAATTGGCAATCTACAGTCAACTTCGAGCGATGAAGGCCCCAGTGACACCACTGGTGGAAAAATAATCCGTCGGGTAACTGTTGTTAAATTTGTATTTTGTTGCTTTGGGCTAAGCTCTATCTTATCCTTGGTAGTTTTTGTAGAATTTACAATGTTAATGTATTTAGTCTAAGATGGAACAACAACCCCAGTGCCTGCAATTTTTTTGAACAACTATGATTAATAGAAGTTTTCTATTGGAAAAGCTATGTAAGGGTTTTGGTCCCTAATCCATATTTATTAATATGAAAGCCCTTACCCGTTCTATTTATATATATATGTGTGTGTGTGTGTGTGTGTGTATGCCTTTGTAGACTTAGCAGTCAAATCATTGCGCGAAGGTAGGTCCCTTGTCCCACAAACAAGGGGGTCTCATACACCAATGTGGTGTCTGGCTTGGCTATGACCTTTAAATTGGATTATATATATAAAATTGCATTGAGAGACACTCTGCAACCCAATATGGAAGAGATATTTGACTGCGCGTATGTGGCTCTCGTGTCCCACAAACAAGGGGGTCTCATACACCAATGTGGTGTCTGGCTTGGCCGTGACCTTTACATTGGATTATATATATATATAATTGGGCCGAGAGACACTCTCCAGCTCAATATGGAAGAGATGTTGTAATGCCATCATTTTGACTCGATCAAATTACATACAAATAAAAATAAATTAAAAAAATAAAATAATAAAACAAATAATTAAAATAAATTGAGATAAAATAGTGAATTTATTAGTGGGAGAGATATTGTAATGTCATATCATGTAAACATTTTTAATTTAGTCAAATTACATAAAAATAAAAATAAAATAAATTAAAAAATAAATATTTGATCATTTGGTGTTTGTAACGGTTTCATTCTGTACCCACCTATTGTTATTTGCCAGATCTTATCGTGCAATGTTTTAAATCCATCTTAATCTATTGGCTTTATAAATCTCTCAACACTGCAACCTTTCTGATGATGCTCAACCAGGGGAAAGGGTTGGAAGTTGGAAGTGGGAGTCTTACCAGGCAAATAAACAGAGGCAAACCAAGAGAATGTTAAAGATGCTATTCACTATTATTATAGGATTCACATAGAGATGGTGGAGGTTAGGTTTCTTTAACATACAGATGGTGGAGGTTAGGTTTCTTTAACATACAGATGGTGGAGATTTCTTTAAAAGAGATGATCACACATGTTCCAATGGACAACACTTACACTATTTTCCCCCAGCTAGTCATGTTTTTTTTTAATGTTGGTAAATACGAAATGTGTATATATAGTGAGTATCTAATTCAATTATTTGGTAAAGAACTGCTACCCGCTCTTGGTAAATCCTCGGAAGCCACTAAAGCACAATGTTTATTGCATCTTTTTATGTAGAAGGTACTTATAATTTTCTTCATTAATACATGTGTTCTGTTTGAGAACATATGGTATCTATAACATTCCCTGACTTTGAATTTTGTGCAAAACCTACTAAGAAATACCCAATAGAAATTTTGTGCAGAAGCTACTAAAAAAAATACCTAATAGAAATTTTGTGCAGAAGCTACTAAGAAATACCCAATAGAAATTTTGTGCAGAAGCTACTAAAAAATACCTAATAAAATTATGCAGAAGCTACTAAAAAATACCTAATAGAAATTTTGTACAGAAGCTACTTAAAAAACACCCAATATAAATTTTGTGCAGAACCTGCTAATAAAACACCCTAAATTTTCTGTGCAGAACCTAACACCCAGTGAACTTTTTTGTGTAGAACCTATTAAGAAACACCGAGTAGAAAGGTACGCATTCAATATTCTCCACTTTTGTGATGTGGACTTTTAAGAAACGCCCAATAGAAAGGGACACATTCAATATTCTCCACTTTTGTGATGTGGATTTTTATCTTATATCATGGTACCGCCATTGTTAAGCAAATATATGTTCAAAGGTTTTAGTTGCATGTTTTGAAAATGTGGTTGGATTTTTTATTAACCTAAAAAAATTACTTTTAAACAAGTCTAAAGTAAAATTATAGGTTTAAAATATTATAAGTGGCTAAATTATATTTTTAATAAATTTATGTATTTTATTAAAAATTAACTGAATTTTATTGAGTTAATAGGTTTTTTTGTTTTTGTTTTGTTTTTTTAATGGAAGAGGCGTTGAAATGTCTTGTACTATTATGTAAAGCATTGTAA
>APFE030872441.1:89492-168508 GCA_000404065.3 Pinus taeda
GAACATATAAAATATAGTTCATCGTTAAAACAAGATAATGATTAAAAATATCTATTTGTTCTTAAAAGAAATTACATATTAAAATAAACCTAATAAAATATATATAACTTTATAAACTTTGATAATTAAATTAAATTCCAACACAAAAGTGAATACCATTTATAAATTCCATAAATGTAAGTACCCCGGAGGCAATGATGCTATGAAAGAAGCGAGGCAAAGAATATGAAAGTAAGGGGAATGAAGTAAGTCATAAAGGTGTTTGCGTATCTTAAGGAAAGGGTGCTCGCACATGCTAACCAAAAGTAGTATTCCAAAAACTTAATAAAAATATTGGTATTGCGAAAAGGAGGTGACGTGGCATTGGGCAACATTCTCATTGTTGTGAAAATTATTTAACATGGATGTACATTTATATAATATACCTCGGAAAAGAGGTGAAAATATAAAGGATGTGAAGTACAATCAATATCTTCACGTGCAATGAGCCCTAAAGCCTACTAAGGCACACATTAGGGAAGCCCTAGGCTTATTAGATTAATGGTGAAAAACTATTCCAATACACATATTTTAATGCATTTAAATAAAAAAATTAACTCAATTTAAATGTTTTCATGTTTTTAATTAGTGTTTAAACACTTTAAATAATATTCGATTAAAAAAATATATTATTGAATTTTTAATTTAAAAAATATTAAATAAATTGAAGGAGTTAAGTTTTGGTGAGTTCAAATTTCTAGGGATGTGTTTTATTTGGTGAAAATTGTGAAAAACACTGCTTTATAGTTTTATAAGGTAATTCATTTATTATTCGTTTATTATAGAAGATACCACGGTCCACTATTCTAGAATAAAGTAATCTAGGTTTTAAGAATATAAAGCTTAATTTGTTTCTTAGATTTATCTTAACTCTGGATTTATCAAGCTCCAAGAAAAATCAAATTTCTTACAAATTAAAATAAATCTAAACTAGTTTAATTATTAATTATTTTCTTTGATTATTAATTTAACTTAATTTTAATTTAATGTAATTTGATGAAATAAAAAATATTTTAAATTAATAATTATAATTATAATTTTATTTTTGTGTAACTTAATCAAATCAAAAATATTTACATAACATAACAAAATAATACAACAATTTTTATGTTATTGTATTAAATTTAAAAATGCTTTTCAATACATTTTATTATAATTTATTATAAACCTTTATTTTAATTTAATACCGACCTTAGATAAACACATAAACACCGACTCCATTAGAAACGTGAGGAATTAGGGCACCCCTAAAGCTCCCCGTTGTTGTTTATTATAAAGTGAAAATGGTAGGACTTTAATAATTGTAGGAGTCTATAAGAAAATGATCTTTCTATGATACGGTGGAACTGTGATTTGAAGGAAGATCTTTCTATGATACGGCGGAACTGTGATTTGAAGGAAGACTTTCTAGATCCCTTTTTTCATTGGCTAGTCTCCTCTAAATTTAATGGTGATAGCCATTTTAGCACCTTTGACAGCGTTAAAGGTGAGGGATAATGGGGACACTATTAAGAGGTGTGGAAAAACATTATCTGATGTCTATAAAGTAGGCGGTGTATTTTTGTTTAGTCATATCTGTTTAAAAATACATTGTCAAAATATATTCTTAAAGATTTATAGGGATGGTTCTCGAAATGTGGTATAATAACAAAATTAATGTGGATAGCTCAATTTTTTTAGTTTAAAAATAATTTGTATTTTAAAAGTGTTTATCATTTTTAGTTATTTGTACATCTAGAATTAAAATGAATATTTTAATATAGTTATTAATTATAAAATATAACATTAATTTTATGTGTATGTGTTTTGTTTTGTTTTTTTTTTTAATTGGTTTCAAATTTTTTATGGTAAAATAATTTTTAATTTTGTTTTAAGTAATCTCAGTCCTATATAACTATTGCTTTGAATATCCATGACCCAGGGGCATCTGATGATTATACCCACCTGATGATCATGCTCGACTTGGGCCACAATGCTTAGCATGTTTCGATTTTTGCTCACGAAGTTGTGAATCGATGATGTTTTTCACCACAGAGTGGCTTAACGAAACACCCCTGTCACCTTCTATATTTGAGGTTTGCATATCAAGAGATTTGACCTCTCTCCACTTTTGGTAGATCCAGAGTTAAGATGGATCTAGATTGAACTTATTTCCTCCTTTAAATAGGCTACATTCCACATGAAAACGATGACTTCTCAATACCATGGGCTATTTTTATTTTATTTTTATAGGGTTATTTTTATTTTATTTTATTTTGATGGAGTTAAAACGTTTACATTACATTAATCTTTTTATTTTATTTTTAAGTAATTTGACTTAGTTAAAATGTTAAACATTACATTACAACACATGTACCATACTAGGCTTGTGAGAGCCTCTCGACCCATTAAAATTAAATTTTTTGAAATAACTTTGACAATATGAATATGTGTTGTCTAACATACTATATTTGAAGTTTTGGGGCCAAATCCAAAGATTTTTTTTTTGGCTAATCCTTAACTTCATGTGGCTCATTATAAATCCCTTATATGAGTGCTCTCATGAAAACAACATTATAGCATGAAGTTTATGAACTTCTTTTCTAGTGAGTATGGGTGGTAAACCCCTCTATTGAACATTATAACATTATAAGTATCAGTGGTCTTATTGCACTCAATAAGGATCAACGGTGAATTAAAAAGGAAATTACCAAATGAGAGGTCAAGACAATGCCAATAAAAACTTAAGATTGGAGATTACATTCAAAAGGAAGAAATCTAATTTATAAAGGTTTAAGTGGTTATCTATCACTTCTTAGGTAGATGTCTATTTCAGTAAACCTTGAAGTCGTGGATAACAACAAAATGGTAAGTGGAGGTTTCCATGGACCTTAAGCTTTACACCATTTTATTTTAAATGATATTTCCCTAGTTTAAAGAAATGGAAACATCTTTTAAGGATGTTAATATTTAATGAATTTATTTGAAATTAACTTATTCTATTTGATATAAAAATTCAACTCAAATAATAAAAGTTTTTTCAAAATTGCCTCCATTTTATTTTGTGAAGTTTTGGATTTAAAAAATTCTCAAAGATTGTGAAATCCTTAAAGCTCACTAAAGCAAGGAGATATAGCTTGTATTCTAGAATTCATCTATTAATGAACTTTTTCTACTTTCTCCTTTTTCTACTTTCTCCTTGTTTCCATAATTTTGGAATATGAACAGGAAGAATGATCACATATAATAGACCACGAGCAATTTTTTTTCATTGTCAAACATGATCACTTAGTTGGGGAATATCCAATAACCCAATGAGAAGATGAAGAGAAAGAGTTGGACTCATGAGGATTTTAAGAAATTTGAGGAAAAGGAAAAATAAGAAAGCAAGTTAATGTAGTAATAAACAAAACAAACGATTGTGAAGTATCAATGAAAATAAGTAAGAAAGGAAAACATTTAATACATAGATGCACATTCATGATAACATGGAAGAGGATAAAACAAAAAACCAATAAAAATAAGTAAGAAATGAAAACCTTTAATGCATAAATGCACATTGATGATAACATGGAAGAGGAGAAAATAAAAAAACCAATTGAATCATGAAAACATGGATAATAACACAAAAGGAGGTTAGAAAGATAAAAATAAGTGAGTGCGAGCATTATCAAAGAAACACAACCAAAGGTAAAGGATACAATTTAAAAACTAAAATCAAGAAGGTAAACACATGGAGAGGGGGACCCTAAACAAGTAGAGTTTCCTTACATATAAGAAAGAGACAATCAACTAACTTGGACTCTATGCTCAATGATGTAAAATATTTTGAATTTAACATGAGAGTTTAGGGATACAACTCAAAACTAGGCTTGGCCCCCTAGAAAGAAGATAGTTCCCTGATAGGAGGAGAGGAAAAAAAATTAAAACTTCATTTGTTGTTCAAGAGACCTTATCCATGGTCGTGGAGTCACCAAGTTATTGAGGTTCATGGCTAACGACTTAACCAAAGTGAACACTACAACAAAATAAGAAATTTGTGTTAGATTTAGCGCCAAATTTTAGTGCATTTCTTTTACAATTGGGATGAGCAACCTAGTGCTAAATCTAGCTCTATTGTACAATTTTAAAAGCGTCCTTTCTTGCGCTTGATTTTGCATCATTTTTCATGCTAGATTTTGCAACCTTTTTTACACCGTTCTTGTGTCAAATTTTGCATATGATTTTATGACAGGTTTTGCTTCTAGTTTTGTGCCATTTTTTGCATCTATTTTTCATCATTTTTTGCTTCCTATTTGTGCCATTCTTTGCTTCCATTTTTGCGCCATCATTTGCGTCAAGTTTACATCGTCTTTTGCATCCAAGTTAGCACCTTCTTTTGCATCCATTTTGTGTCAATTTTTGCATCTAGTCTTATACCAGGTTTTGCATCTTGTCTTGCACTAGTTTTTGCTTCTAATTTTGCATCTAGTTTTGCACCTGCTTTAGTGCCTATCTTTGCACCATATGTTGAATTTGATTTAGCATCAAAATTTTCATCCATTTTTGTATGTTTTTTTGGAACATTTTTTTATGTCTATTTTTGCGGTTAATTTGCCTGCCTTTTTTACATTCCATATTCCACCATATTTTGCATCATTTGCTACATCCAACTTTGCATGGTTTTTAACATAATTTCTTGCATCCAATTTTACACCATTTTCAGCATACAAATTTGCATCTATATTTGCAACTTATATTAAGTCATGTGTTGTGTCAACCTTTGCATCCAATTTTGTGTCTAATGTTACATTCAATTTTGAGCCATTTTTTACATCCATTTTTGCATTTGTTTTTACACCAATTTTTGCATCTCAATTTGCATCCAATTTTGAGCTATTTTTATACCCATTTTTGCACCATTTTTTGTGTCTACTTATGTGTCCAATGTTGCACCATTATTTAGGCCCAATTTTTCATCCTATTTTGTATCCTTTTTTATGTTTAATTTTACATCATTTTCGCCATTCAAATTTGCATCGTTTTTCTGCCTCATTTTGTATCCACATTTGCATCTCATTTTGTTTCTAAGTTTGCGTCTAAATTTGCATCTTATTATGCATCATTTTTGGCATCCAATATGGTGTCCTTGGTTTCACCCATTTTTTAGCTTCATTGTACATTTATTTATTTATTTATTATTATTATGTTTATTATTATATATATATATTGTTTTTGTTTTTTAATTAATTAATTAATTAAGTTTTTTTGTTTTTTTTTTTTTAATTTATTTATTTATTATTTTTATTTTTCGCGCTAAGTTTTTCAATCCTAAAATTTACACCATTCTTGGCATCATCATTTGGAATCTTAATTTGCATAATTTTTTGTTTCTTTTTAGCACCCAACTTGGCATCCCCTTTTGCATCCTATTTTACATCTAGTTGTATGTCATTTTTTACATCTAGTTTGGTGTCCATTTTTGAATCCTTGTTTGTGTCCAGCTTGGTATCCTTTTGTATGTCATGTTTTGTTCCCTTCTTTGCGTTTATTGTTGCACATTTTTTTACTTCTAGTTTAAAACACTTGTTGCACATTTTTTTACTTCTAGTTTAAAACACTTTTAGTGTCCTTGTTTGCATCTTGTTTTAATGCCTAATTTAACATCAATTTCTACTTCTAATTTTGCTTCCATGGTTACATCCCCATTCACATTTGCATTTGACTTCTTGTGTAGAGTGTACTTTTCTTTCCATTTATGACCCCCTTTATGGATTTATTTTACCAATATCAATTGCATAGTGAAATATATCACATTTTTAAAATATCATTAAAGAAGACATCACAATTAATTATGACCCCCCTTTATGGATTCATTTTACTAATTTCAATTGCAGAGCGAAATATATCACAATTTCTAAATATCATTAAAGAAGGTATCACAATTCAAATTGATAACAATGTTTGTAAATAAATTTAAGGGAAATTGACAACATCCATCCAAAAAATAACAATGTCATCATATAAAATAATTCTCTATCAAAAAATCGTTATCAAATTTTAATTTACATATATGACTATCAAATCAACACTCATCGCATATATCATTATTCCAAAATAAATTCACATCCACACAAACAAGGAACCTTTGGTCACCTCTTTCCATGACCCAAATGAATAATAAGAATATGAAGAGATGCAAGATGTTGACCATAGTATATGACTACTAAAAATTCTCAGCAAGAAATCTATTTTACCAATCTCGTGTCAATTGCTTTTCCAATTAAAAGAAATATTAACTCAAAAATAACAACTAAGAAAAATTAAGAAATTAATAAAATAATGCTATGTAAACAATTTTTAAATAATTATTTTAATTATTTTTACTTTTTTAATCAATTTACCCAAATATGTCAACTTTAATCAAAATAATCTATATATATTTTAATATTGTAAATTAATTTAGATACACACGATTTAAATAAAAATTGAAATAATCTAAAAATTCTAATATCATTTTTTTAAATTTTCTATATATTTATGAGAAACAATTTAGTCATTAATGAAGTTTGATTACCCATTTTTTTTTTAAATTTTAAAACATTATTTTATTACACTTTTTTAATATATATAATAATATATGCAGAAATATTGTTAATATTAAGGAATTATTCAATTAATAATAGTATGAATAACTAAATGTTCAAAGGTATAAGCATCTTATTACATACTATCTAGTATTGCTCATTAAATATTTTTTCCATTACATTATTTTTGCTGAAGTGTAATTTATTTAAATTTAATATAGATAGTTTACATTAATAGTAATAGTAACCAATCTTAAACGTAAAGTTATATTAATTATTTATTTATTTAAATTTTGCTTACATATATATAACTTCTATTTCCTAATAACATAAATAAAAGAACATATGAAATAATTAAACACGTACATTAATATAAATAATTCCAAAAACAAAATGAATACAATTGTATAAATGGCATGTTTAAATAATAAAATATCACAATTTCACCACACGTCAGTTTTTTATATCACCTCAAATATTTCTTTCTTTTGGTGTTAAGGTTATGTGATCCATGTATAACTCTTTAGGATCCCTCTAAGCTATGGTTGTAGGTCAATTATTTATTCAATGAAAATATCTTCTTGTCAATCATTAGTACACGTGGTTGCATCCCAACCACAATGTATTTTTATTTTTCATTGGTACACATGGTTGCATGTCAACTTTTTTTATTTCCAGAAAGAAAAAATTGTACCTTGTTATTTCAAAAATAAATAAAATGTTGCATATATATATATAGTCGAATAAGTCCAAAAATTAGTTCAAAACTTCACACAGGTCTCATTCCAACCTTATATAATGAGGAAGCGAATATGGAAAAACCAAAATTTTCATAATTTTTAGAAGTCATTTCAATTGTAATTTTCCTTTTGGTCTTCTATCCTAATATTTAATCACTTCAATCAAGGATTTAGATAATATGATGACATTAGCAGTACTTCATTGGCGCATGTGTGGGACATCATCATATCATATCTCAATAATTGTGGTACGTTGTATAACATATTAGAGATGTTATATTATAATGTAAGTTATATTACATATTAAACATATTAGAGATGTTATATTATAATGTAAGTTATATTACATATTAGACATTTTATAATATAATGTAAGTTGTTACTTTGATTTGTAGAAATATTTAACATTTTTTTAGTTGATAAAGAATTTTTTTGAAAAAAGAAATGGGTTAATAATTGGTGGAAGTGACAAATTAATTATTTTAAATATGATATCTTTTAATAACATGGAATATATATTTACGACTAAATTCAAGATCCAAATTTCTCTAATGCACCATTGAATAGATAAAGACCCATGTGATGCCAAAATAGTGTAACAATATTGTTTGTTTTTTAATTGGTCAACCATAGAAAATATAATATTGACAAACACACACTATGACTCATATCATATATAGAGGGAAAAATGACATTAGGAAAAAATAGATGAGTGACATCATTGAGTAGATTGAAGTTGTTGTATTTTTATTCTAGTGATCTGTATAAATAATAAAATATTTTAGATGACATTTTGATGCTTCACGGGGATGTTTCCATTCAAAACGTTGAGCGAGAGCTCTAAGAATGCCAAACTTTTACAACTACTAAGTTGATATGGTATCTCTCATTTTAATTGATTGTCGAACAAACTGAGCTTCTTCAAATAAAAGAGATGTCTCAATTGAACTGATATATGATGGTGGAACACATTGCTATAAAGATAAAGTGAGCAGAGAAATGAAAAATTGACGAGGGGACGAGAAACATAGCCTTTCATATCCCTGGAACTGAAATCGAGAGTGACCACTCTCCGTTGATGGAAATGACTGCAGGTAATACCAGTTCAGCTGCGCAAAGGGACTTCAATGCTCCAATAGCCCATGGAATTATGAGGATCCTTGGTGACGATCTTCTTAAATTCCAAAAGATTCTTAATCATGAGTGAAAAGAAACGTGTGCCTGCATTTTTCAAAATATTCTAATGTCGCCCAATTTCTCTTCAACAATTTATTCATGGATATGAAAAAGAAAAACCCATTAAAACACAAATAAAATGTGGCCGAGGAAGGCTTTACCATTGGTTGTGGTGATTGCAATCTTCGATTGTGGAACTATTGCTTAGCACCTGCTGCAAAAAATGATCTTCGATTGTGACATTGTTGTTGCAGCTGCAAACAAACAATCTTCTATTATGGCACTGTTGCTCAACTGCAAACAAATGATATTCTCAATTAAATGAATTCACCCCTCACTTGTATTTTTCTTCCCAAAAAATACAAAAAGCAGGAAATGATGAAATTATTTTGAAACATATATTTCTTAAATGAAAAAGTGGCAAATATTAAAAAAATAATTTATTCACATTTAAAAACAAAAAAAAAATTTAAAAAATATAAATTTCTAAAACGTAAAAAGAAAAAATATCAAAATAAATTTGAAATGAGAGTTTTAAAGTAATATTTAAAAATATTACTAATTGGTGTTATTTTGTTTCTAAATATTTGTGCATAGAAATTTTTTTCTTAAATGTTAAAAAATGTAATATTTAAAAAAGTTAATATATTACTAATTTTTGGCATTTTGTTTTAGATATTGGTGCATAGAAACACATGTTATTAATATTATATGGGTTGAAACTTTTAATTTCTTTTTCTAATTAATGCTTAACCCATGATTTATGCTTCATTAAAATCACACTCAACCCATGATTTACCATTCATTAAAAATATTCTCGATATTCTAATTTATGTAGATTAAGATGTTAATTTCATTTTTAATTTTTAATATAGTTTTAGATCACTTGGGCACCATTCACACATAAGGTAGGTAAATAATATTATTAAAAAAATTCACCTTACCCAAATTAAATAACAAAAATTTGTCATGTCATTTTAGGTGCCTAGTCACACATGTATCTCTATTAAAATTTAAAGGATTTTAATTCTCTTACACCTTATGACGAGGGAATTCAATATTAACCTTAAAATACAATTTTCTCTAATTCCAAGAAATCCCTATTAAAAGTCCTCATGTCAATTACGAAAGCTATGACATAGTAAATCCATAATTATTGGATCCAAGATATACACAATCACTGGAATACAACAATTTCTTCGTTCCTTACTTACCCTATGGTTAGTGTTATCTAATATGAATAAATGGAGATAATACTTCTTTGTATACACATTATAACTATAATGCAAAGTAATGTAACATAGTGTGAGCTAATTTAAACTTTCTTAGTAATGACTACTCAGCAACTTAAATAATTAGAGTTATTATGGATATTAGCTTAGTTCGTAAAGCTTATATGGCTCATATTAGTACAAGGAAAAACAAGGCTTATATGACTCATTTTAGTACAAGGAAAAGAAAGGATGTATAACACATTTCGTAGTAATCGTTTCCTTATCTAACATATATGCTACCACTAGTGATTATCCTGAGATAACATGTAACTCCAACATATCATGCCATTAAATATGGTAGCTCAGCTAGGAGAATTGGTTCCCCTAACATTATTGGTTTTTCCTCGTCTTATCTTTTTTACTTAGGTTGTGTACTGGGTGTTTACACTATCGCTAGGGTAACCAGTGGAACATTTACCAATTGCAAAGGTGTAAACATTAAGGGAGGAGTATGGACCAAAGGTGGGGTAGGAGTAGGAGGATCAAAACTTACACTTTCCCTTGAGGAAATACAAGTAGATCCATAATCATATTACCAAATGTTTCTCTTGGATATAGGAGGAAGCCACCTTGAGGAGCCTTATGTTCTTATCTCAATGGTGATCATGTTGATCATTTGTCCAATTTTATTCACCTAATGTTTGATCAGTAGATCTCTCAATCTAGAACAAGACACTCTATATTGTTATTTCTCGCTCACAACACCCCAACGACACACAACCCACATGCAGGGAGGATTACAAATAATTCCGTTGTAGCCTGAGTTAGAGGTTTCAAGCATTATACAAAGGATATAACATAAGTTTAAATTGAGATATGACAAGCATAATTCTGAAGCAAATTGAAAAGTTGAGAGACAAAGCATTTGAAAAGAGATCAACTCAAAGGAACATGTTGTAAATTACTCTTCCCACTATAATATGGACTCACACTATAGTAAGGAAGATATAAGATAATGCATGAGCTTGATATGCCTCTTGACTTAGGGCTACATATTGATTTCAACAAGGAGTTACCCCCATTAATGATAAAATCAAATTAATGCACATACACCTAGAGATCCACATGACATATAGCCAGATTCTATAACTCCAGTGACTAAAAGTTGAATCATGGAAACTCAGAGTAGGCATACTAGGTCGTATAGTAGGAGACATTGTTGTTCAAAGCTATGTAGGTAGAATAACTACCAATATCAATATACATAATGATTCATTGACAATTTTCAACACATATACATAAAATAACAACATACTACTAATAATATGATTATCATTTTTAATCAAATAATAAAATTCCAATGTGATTACCAAATAGAAATATTTCATGAATATCATTATTCAAAGATAAATTCACAACAAACATACGAAGATGGTAGTATCATCATACATAATAATTTTTAACAGTGACAATTTCCAATATATACATCATATAAAAATATAATAATGATACTATCATCATCATATTTAATCAAATCAAAGTCATTGTATGATTATCGAATCCAAATGTTTAATAGATATCAATATTCTAAGGTAAATTCACAACATCCATCTAAAAATAGGAATTTCATTCTACACAATAGTACTTCAAAAACAATGCATGTGCATGCCTGGCTAGCACCACCAAGATCATCCTCATGATCATTTCCATGATCATCATCTTGACCATCGTGATCAGTCTCATCCACATCATCATCACCAACACTATTTCCATCCTCATGATCATCAGCTCTTAAGGTATGCTCAACATATTCCAGATCATCATCTTGGCAGTCATTACCTATAACATTCTGGAAAAAAAATCAAAAAATAAATATTACATGATAGTATTAATTCCATATCACAATTCATATCAATGCCAACCATAAAATGAGGTAGGATATAATATATAATAGTTATAAAAAATAAAATGAAAATATGGTTCAAAGATATATTGGAAATCTAGCTAAAATTACATACCTCAGACTCCATCCACACAACAAAATCAAACTATCTCTTTTGCTGCAACATCTCTTTTTCCAAATGATTTGAATTTCTTCCATATTTTAGTTCCCATTAATCAGTAAATAGGGAGAAATGATATAACAATGATATTATTCCAGTACAAATTTTATTACAAAAAAATCACATATTTAATATACTTACAAAAGTTGTTATCATTTCCTTTAACCCTTTCTGACCACTACGATGAGTATCTTTTGTCTTTGATAACCTCGCCTTGGAAGCCTTGTCCTTAAACATAAACCAATTCAATTCATTTTCACACAAATACATGTGTAAGTAATGGAGGTAACCCAAAAGGAATTAGAGCCATAACCAACTCCTCTATGTTTCCATATCATGAAGCTTCATGTTCCATTATGTATATATCCAGGATTTGTAATTATATTACCGACTTCACATATATTAGACATTATATTCCAATAAGACGAAGAGTGTATAAATCATTAGAATTAGTACCTATAATCAGAGACTCACTCTATACCGTTAGAACTTATAACTAATTCCCAAATAAAGACTCTTACTAGATATTGAATTATTAGGATACAAGAAACTCAGAATACTCCTTTGACTCGTTAGGAGGTAATAATGACTTTGTATACTAGCAATTATCTATGTCTCAGGAATAAGAAGAAGGAAATAGATATATAACTCCATTTCATTCTTTTGACACCCATTTGGCTAACGTTTGACATAGTTATATGAGGGAGATGTCCCAGTAAGACTCGTTTGACACACCTTTATCTCTGTAATTCCCAGTTTTGACACACCATGCAGAGGATCAATTCCCTATTGTGGAAATTTACCATTTGATATATACAATAGCTCCTTAGTTTTTAACATTGGATATATAAGCATTGAAAAAAATGTGGGGTGTAGTAAATTAATGTTAGACTAATGTATCAACGAATTTCAGAGAATTTCAGAGTGAAGAAAGTTGAGCCGAAATTCTTGGCATATGTCTAAACAAAATCCGAAAGGACACAACCAAGAAATCCTAATGAAAACGCTAATTTTGTGGATCATTGATTTCTTGAGGAGAAATCAAAACCATTCATGTAAAAACGCCTTGTAAACACCAAAAACTGTGTCATGATGTGAAGTTCACACGTATCTAGCACACATGGAGGAATGTGAGTGCTCCCCGTAAACTTAGCACTTACTGCCATTCATATCATATGGCTAGAATATCATTTTGCAGGAGGTATTTAATTATTACTGACATAATAACTATTGGGACATCAATTGAAGGGACAAATATTTTAACATAGTAAACTCAATTAAGAACCAACAAAGGTGATAAATTGACCATGACAAGTAACACAAAAGATTAATTTTAAAAAGGGCATTGTATCAAGACTATGGTTTGGAGGTGCAATTAGGATGATAAACTTGATTAGAGACCATAATTGGCATTAATACCAATGCAAAAGTAATTAAGTAAACTATAAGGTATTATAAATGAAAGATATAATTTAGTAGAATAAAATGATAACTTATAAACCTACATATGAGAGTTACATATGTCACACATATTATATAAATTAAAAATAGAAAGAACATAGATTAACTTAAACGCTAAGTATTAGACTTTAAAAATGAGTCAAGTCTAGTTAAAAATGTAAATTTTAGCGACTTCAAATTCTATGAACCTTTCAAGACTAAAATTATGGTTCGATAACAATGTTAGGAAGTCTAATAATCTTTAATGCACTATAAAGGAATAAAAATTCACATTGATAATAGAGTTCCTTTAAGAATAATTTTCAATTAGTTTTTTTTTGTTTTTTTGTAAGTGTGAAATGGGAGGTGTTACACATTAGTAGTAATTTCAACAAGTAACTCGCATTCCCATGAAATCAATCTTTACAAATGCAGAGTTCATTCCTTTTCAATTTTGCAATGGTTATAGTTTGTATTCTATGAAACATGAAAAATATTAGTTAAGATAATTCTGCTTCAATTGTTGTTTGGGTGGGAGTTTTTTGTTTTAAGCACAATAAGGAAATCATGAGGTATTTCTACCAGATGAAATCTATCTTTAGAGATGTGGAATTATGTTAGAATTATGTGTGTAATATTCATGCCTCAACACACTTATTCATATCATTAATTTATTTTTCATCATGGCTAAGACCATTATTCGATCATTTATTATCATTTGTTGTAATAGTAGGGAGATGATAAGGCCAACCTAGTAAAATTTGTACATGTAGGCCCATTAACCCCTAGGCATATCCCTTCTTGTGTATAAGTACACCAGAACTCACATTTTTATTCCATCATCTTGTGATATTCTTTATCTCCCTTATAAAGTGTTTTATGCCTAAGGGCGCATATATTCGTGCATCTCTTGTGTAACACACTTGTGCTTGGGCCTCTCTAGTGCACTATGGTTATCTCTCTCGAGCACACTTGTCCAAGTTCATCAAAATTTTTAAATACTTGATGACATGGCTATAAGTTATGGTCAAATTCTTTCCACACACTCTTACTAGGTTAGCCTTTGAATGGTTTGAAAACCATCCAAAGAACTCTATAGAGACTACTGATAAAATATGTGATAAGTTTTTGGGAATCTATGCTCTTAAACCAATCAATGTATTTGAAGTGATTAGTCTTATATAATTAAAGCAAGGAAAGTGGGAAGTTATGACCTATTTCATTCATAGATTCTAATTTTCGTTAGCTAGATGTGAGACCAAGTTCTCTCTAGATGAGCTTAGGAAAATATTTGTAGAAGGTATAACAGAAGTTTTGCAACCAAAATGTACTAATAATAAATAGATAACCTATTAGGATGATATCGATAAGATATTGGACTTATAAACTATCAACATTAGACATCACCTAAGAACTTATTATCCTCCTATTATAGCTAGTGAAGTAACTTCTCTCTTAGTTGACCCACAATCAAGAGTGACTAAGACAAAAGGAAATAAATGTTGCAGGGGATGGTCGTACCGATTTAGTGCATGAAGTTGTTGCTGCCACTTCTACCACTCATGCTAATCCACCCATAAAGATACTTTTGAAAAACAAGGATCAACCATATTCTTCAAAGACTCTACCTATAAAAGCATCCACTAAACCTCCACCACCACTAATTAAGCCATCTCCACCATAACTAGTGGAACAACATTATCACAAGCTTATAAGGAATCCATTTCTTATTTTCCCTTTCATCCTAGCAAGTATTACAATTATCATAAGAGATTGAGGCATCTTATGGAAGAATGTGTTATATACTAAAGAGTGAAGAACTTAAAAGAAGAATAGTCACTTCAAAGGAGACTTATCCCTCCTAAAAATTCCCAACTATAAATATGTTGTGATTAATTCCATCAACATCCATATTCATCTAGTCATCCTTCACAACGCTTCACTTCTTCCCAAGATAATTTTTATAGTTAGCCACTTACTTCTCCCACTCAATCTAGACGGAAATTCAAGATCTTGCTTCATTGTTGAATTTATATAGAAGTAGTATAATTTGATGTAAATGTTGCTGCAAGAGCTAGAGAATATGATGGGGTTACATGCTCTCAGCCAGGCTAAAGCTACAGTAACCCAATAAGATCCCACTTGTATAGAAAAAGGAAAGCAAGACCACTAACCCTCTAGCTCCTGATAAGAAACTTCTTAGATACCTATGGGAAGACCTCCCATACAAGGGTCTTTCCCCTATTATTTCTGTAGTAGCAAATTTTTCTGGCTAAAATCTCTATTATAAAGTTGTTTTGAATTTTTTCCACCCTACATGACTCTTTAGTAGGGGAAATATACCTAGCCCTAAGAGTTTATACACCTATATTCAATACAATTGAGTCCTCTTAGCTCAACCATGTTGTTACCACCCCTTGATCTCCTTTCTAGGTTGAGCAGCTTCGCCCCTCTCCCTGGAAACCATAGCCATAACCTGTATATTCATTTTCTTATGATAATTTCTTCTTTGACCCTCTTAAGGCACCAACTGATGAGGAAATGATCATAGTGGAAGACCTTTGTACATAGAATGTACTATAGTGCCTTTCTATGTTAAGTTTTACTTTGTAAACTGGAATTGTAACATGAATGTGGTGTCGCATGGTTTATTCTTTATCACGCATTATAATAACGTGGACATGAAAGTTGTTTTCATCGACGTCATGGACATTATCATCATTTACATCGTCATCATCATTCACACCATTATTGTTGTTGATGATTACCTAGATGACAATGATGATAATGATGAGAAATGATGATAACTTGGATGATAATGCCAAAGATAATGATTATGATTATGAAAATGACATCATTTAAAAATTGGGAAGATTGGCCAAGGTCATTAGCATCATCATCATCATAATCGTCATCATAACCACCATCATCTTTATCATCATTGTCATTATCATCATAATCACAATTCATGCCATCATCATCATCTTCATTATCATCATCATCATGATTATTGACAATGTCATGAGTTGTTCATAATTATCAATGTCATAATATATCATCAATGCTAAAAATATGATGAGTGTTGGAAAAGGGATGTAAAAGTGAGCACAAAAATGGGGGAAAAATAAACATAAAATTGTATGAAAAGTGGATGCAAAAAAAGACATAAAATCTAACACAAAAGTGGTTACAAAATCATATGAAATAGTCAATGCAAACTTGGATGCAAAATGGGATGCAAACACGGATGCAAAAGTGGAAGCAAACATGGGTACAATAGTAGGCGTAAAACTTGACACGAATTGTGGTGAAACAAATGTGGATGGAACAACGGATGTAGAAATGGACTCAGACTTAGATGCAACAAGGAGACAAAATTGGATGCAAAATAAGATGCAAAAATGGATGTAAACGTGGACACAAGCATGGGTGCAATAGTGGTCACAAAATTATATGCAAAAGTAAATGCAAATGAGGTGGAAAACCTGATGTAAAAGTGGATGCAACAGGGGATGCAAAAAAATAAACAATATTCGATGCAAACTTGGAAACAAAAGAGGATAAAAATGTGAATGCAAAAGTGAAAGAAAATGTGGATTGCAACAATAGGTGCAAGATATGGCACAACAAAAGTGGATTTAAAAGTGGATGTAACAATAGACACAAAAAAAGATGCAAACTTGGATGCAAAATAAGATGAAAAAAGGGATATAAAAGTGGATGCAAACATTGGTGCAACAGGCAAAACAAAATTGGATGCAAAAAATGTATGCAATGGAAGTAGATGAAAAAGTAGACACAAAATGAGACCAAAAACCCAATGCATAAACTTGACATAGAAGTGGATGCAAAAATAGATGTAATGTATTGGATGCATAAGAGGGCATGAACATGGATATAAAATTGGAAGAAATCATGGGTACAACAATAAGTGCAAAACATTACTCAAATTGTGGCACAACAAAAGTGGATGTAATGATAGATGCAAAAAAGAAGCTAACTTTGATGTAAATGAAGATGCAAAAAGGGATTCAAAAGTGGACATAAACATGGGTGCAAAAGTGGATGGAAAATTTGATGTAGAAGTGGATGAAACAAAAGTTGATGCAAAAGTGGATGAAAAATGAGACAGAAAACCCGATGCAAGACTTGACACGAAAATGGATTCAAAAATAGATGTAAAAGTTGATAAAAACTTAGATGCAAACGAGGATGCAAACATGGATGCAAAATTAGAAGAAAAAGTGGGTGCAAAGGGAGGTGCCAAACTAGGCACAAATTGTGGCCCAACAAAATTGGATGCAATAGTGGACACAATAAAAAATGAAAAAGAGGATGTAAATATGGATGAAAAATAAGATGCAAAAGAGGATGCAACAAAATTAGATGCAAAATTAGACACAAATCTTGACTCAAAACTTGGCACAAATGGGATGCAAAAAATGATGCAAAAATGGATGCAAGAAATGATTTAAAAAGGGACGCAAAAGATAATGCAAGTGTAGGCGCAAAAAATGGATGCAATAGAGGATGAAAAAATAGGTGAAACAAAATTAGGTGCCAAACTTGATGCAAAACTTGGAACAAAACCTGGTGCGAAGAATGGCACAAAACTTGGCATAAAACCTGGTGTAAAATCTATTGCAATACATGGTGCTAAACTTGGTGTAAGACTTGGGTGCAAAACGTGTTGCAAATTTTGCATCAAGTTTTGCACCATATTTGATAAAAGGATGTAAAATAGCACCAAAAAAATGGGCTCTGGATGCAAGAAATGAAGAAAAAAGGGACACTAATGGTAGTGTTTGTTTGTAGTGGAAGCAAACGTAGTTTTCACAGGCACACTTAGGAATTGCTCCTAGATCCCAGAACCATCTTGCATGGAATTAAACCTCATTCAAAATACCTCCAATTTCCCTCTAAAGAGTTATGGGCATCCAAATTGCCTATTTTTATGGCTCATTCCACATCTACATTTCAAAAATTCTTTCCTCTAAGCCATAACATTCATGAAAAATTCAACTTTTTGATGACGAATATGACTTATGTTTTTCTAGTTATATATAGTGCTTCAGTTTGTTCTTAAGTAGCGCAATAATAAATAATCGCTTGATAATTGTGCACTTGTGTTTCACCGCAATTGTATATCTTGCCTCACATGAGATAGTTGTTAAATTGCTCTTTAAGTGCTTCATTTAATTGCTATCATATTGAATATCACTACAAGCGTGTGAATTTAGAATAATTTTTCTAATTGGAGTACTTAATTTCTACTTTAATTAACAAAATTAAAGTAGAAATTTGATATATGCTTGATTTTAGAGTGATTTATGGTTTTTATTATTATCATATATATTATATATGAGAAGTCTAATATAATGCACAAATATTAAGTGTAGGAAACCAATCAAGAAAACAAGATTGATCTCCCTCATTCATTGCTCCAGACAAGCTTGAAGGCTGTTGAGATTTTTAAGGGATTTAGTCCCTTCACCTTTTCTAGAAGATTGGAGTAATCTCATAAAATTGTTTGCATGATTTTAGGATAATTTGGGACAAATTTCATAAATCAAGGGATTGATTGAACTTATATAGGATTCTTTTTCAAGTATAAGATGAAGTATCATCTAGAGGATTGCAATCATCATTTTTGCAAATTCGAATTTGGAAGTAATATAGACTTTCAAGTTTCTTTCTGAAAAATGTGTTTTTACCTTGAGGGATTCACCCCATTGCTTGGTTAAGGCTTTAGACCTAATTTGGAGCTGCAATGGAGGTTGAATCTACTCTACCCATGGATTGAATGGCTAGTAATTTATTTTCTTCCAACGTATGTGGATTCATTTCTACAATAATGTATTTTCATTTCCAACATTCATTTCCTCTCATTTATTTCTTTTATTACTTTTTCTTTATGATTTGTCATTAGATTAGCTTTCTTTATGGTTTGTTATTCCTCGTTGTTAGAATAGTTTGATTTCTGCATATTTACTTTTTGTTCATTTCCTTTATATACATTTCCTTTATTACAATTTTCATTTAGTTAATTTATAACTTTCCTTGCAATAGAATTAGCATTTGCACTATGTTCATTTCCTTTCTTAGTTCTTACAATTTTAGAATTAGCATTTGCACTATGTTCATCTCCTTTCTTAGTTACATTTTTAGAATGAGCATGCTTCATGTTTGAATGATAGTTGTTTAAGTGTAGTTTGTACAAATAGTGCACCGTTACTTGCAAGTTTATGAACCCTGAGTTGACATTTAAGGTGAGAAGTTCAACATTATTATTTCAATTATTTGGCCCATCACTTTTTGGTATTGTTTCCAAGAAGGTGCTAAAAAATACAATGAGATGAACTCTCTTATGTTAGAATTTGCATAGTTTTCTATTTATTTATTACA
Organism: Pinus taeda; assembly: GCA_000404065.3. Lineage (NCBI taxonomy): Eukaryota > Viridiplantae > Streptophyta > Pinopsida > Pinales > Pinaceae > Pinus > Pinus taeda. Next base: position 109,115 of record APFE030872441.1, read on the forward strand.
AGAAGCTTGTTAAAAACCAAAGGTGGGCTATAAATTGTATGTCATCCACCAAGGAATATTAAAATATCGACATCATTCACCTCTAGGTATGTCTACTAACACTTATTTTTTTGTAACAAAATAGGCCAAAACTATTAAAAATGCGGCTGGAAAGTCACATCTTAAGGGGGTAAATGAAGGAATTTTTAAAAAGTGTTTCTATTGAATGTATGCATATCAGTATAGTTTCCAATCTAATTGAAATCACTCCATCTCAACATTGAATGAAGAAGTTATAACCAAAATATTGAACGCTTGTTTGAAAATTTGCATCATTCTAGTTTTGCATGTTGATTGTTTCTTGGCATATTTGACTTGTCAATTCAATGTCTCATTTAAATATGCGTCTAGTGGAAATAAGTCTATGAATCTTCTTTCTTCTCTCACTAGAATCACGAAAATATGATGGAAAATGAAAGTTTTATGCTAAAAAATGCAACTATTGGTCCAAGTTGGAAAATGTAGACAACTCTCATACATAGACTATTTTATAGCATAATTGGCATACCCAAATGTTACCGGGAATAGTGTCCACTCGGAGCTGCTATTCCCACTAAGACTGGTAGCTATCTTAGAAACAAACAAGTAAAGTCTACTTTCACTTTCCTTTATGAAAATAGATAAGAGTGGAACAAAGGAGACTAACCTTAGTCTTGCACTTGGTTCCTTACTTGATTCCTCTCCTTCCTGATAGACCTTTGCCGCTTCTTCTTCGTCTGCCCAGCTTCAAAGAGCACCTGTGGAATCAAAGCAAAATACTACTATCAAAGAACAGATATCTATATTCATAAATAACACATGACTAGATATGTGTTAACCATACAAATGCATATATAATCAAACATACAAGAATATGGAGGAAAACTTGAATAGCTTTATTAAGATCAAGAATAGCAAGAGGATTACAACCATATGTTGTGACCCATCATCATCCTCCAGCAAGACAACCCTTCTTCACCTCAAGTAAAGCTTAGATCACCCAACACTATGAAGTTTCACCAGAAAAACAACAACACTTCTCTACAAGATACAAAATTCTAGCCTCCTGGATCTCTGTGATGAGGGATCCATATATAGATGATTGTAGGGAGGTGAGTCATCTTTTGGGGAGTTGATTAGTGTCCTCTCTCTGATAGTTCTTGATTCCACTTGGAGACTGATGATCTCTTACTCATCCTGGTCGAAAACAGAGAGGCAAGTGTCAGAGGGGAAGCTTTTGGAAGATTCCATGATCTTCCACCTTGCAAATTGTCCCTGCCATTTGTCCATTCCCAACCATCGTACCCTACAGAGGGGCCATTTAGTATGCATCGCACCCTTTACATTGGGAAGGTGATATGCATCACACCCTTTGCACTGGGTATTCAATATGGTCCAGTTTTGACCATTTCTGAGCAGTTTTTAGTGGAGAACTTTTGGGAGATGATGTAATCAGCTAACCTTGTTCCTTTAGGCAATGAAGCAACACTTTTAGGGACTTAGGAGCCCTCAGTTTATGGACATTTATGATTGGGATTGCAGTGCCCAAAAATGTCTATAACAAGGTGTCAAGAACACCATAGACCTAGTAGCCTTGTTCATTGGGCATGCAATCAAAATGTAAAAGAACAAACTCAAACTGAAAACTGACTGAATTGACTATAAAAAACATACTGACTGAAAAACTGAATTTACAAATTTTTTAATAAAAAGAAAACAGTATATGATCATAGAATCCTTATGGCCTTCTCCTTGGGCTTCAAACTTCTGATTATAACTGCCAACCTGCTGAAGATGTATATACAATCATGTGTAATGATCCCTCTAGTGTAACCAATCCAGAAAATGGCTACTTACTTGAATCCTACTCAAACTTTCCTTGAGCAAGCAGAAAAAACAAAAGCTAGGCCACTCCAAGAATCCACTGAACATGTGCTCATGATCCATAAATACAAGAAAATTTATCTTTCCAGATGGCTACAACAAATCAATGTAAGGATCATTAAAAATATGAAATGTTACCTTGTCTTGAAATCCAGCAAAAACACAAGTACTCCTTTCATTTTGATCTAAAAGAATTCTTGGTTGTTGATCCACGGGAAGGCATAGGGAAATATGACTTTTTGCCACCTGAGTGTTGCCTGTAAATTTCTCAAGCATGAGCAACTCTTATTCTATCTCTGGCATATAGTCTATCTCATACTCATACTCTTCCATTTCATAGTCTAAATCATCCTTGAACAAAACACATTCTTCAAGATTATTAAACAAGTTAGCCCTATCCTTTTCATGAAAGAAAACAGTCTTTGTTATTTGATCTCCTTGCAGGAAATCTACATCACAAATTGGCATACTCACAACAAATTCATGTATAGTTTCATCAGTCTCATGATTGTCATCATTTAAACCCAGATTTTCGTTTTCAATAATGGAAGAAATTTCACTCACACAATATTGACTTTGTGAGCTCTGTAAACCTGCCTTAACTTGGGTTGTAACATGGTTTTTCAAGAGCTAGCCTATTTCATCTTCAAACAGAGGAGAACACTGAGTTTTATAGAGATCAGCATTGGCTTGGTGATTTTCAATTTCAAAATCAGGAGTAGGCCTTTCTTTATTTTGATCATGTCTGTTTCATCCAAGGAGGAAACTATTGATTCTTGTTGGGAGGAAAAATCATAAAGGGCTCCTAATATATCATCTTCCATACATTCTTCATCCATGTACGAATTTTCAAGAAATTGAATAAAATTTTCAGAAATCTCACAACATCTATCCATCATTGATAAGGAAAAAGTGCAGCTTTTATAATGTTGAAAGAAAACTTAATTAAAACCCTTTAGAGAGTATAAACTAGCATATCGTAAACTCTCATACCATTTCCTCACCATTTCCTCCAAGGTAGCCATGAAAATCTTCATTAGACAATCTTAGGAGACTTAGCCTTTAATCTGTGAATATGGAAATGAAATTTGAAAACTAGCATCTTCTCCATCTTAACCTTTAAACTTTGGCAGCCCTATTTGCCAATCTATTCAAGGAATTCGATTTGGAAAACCAGGAATATGAGCTTGATTCATAGGATCATACCTTTAAAAGTTGAATCCATCATGAAAACAATTAATACACCAAGAAGTTAATCAAATTACCGGTTTTTTGTCAGTGGAGTTGCCAAGAAATTTCTGAACCTTTGGATTCTTTGAAACTAGAGTCGCCAGGTGAAATATGCACAACCTTTCTTGTGTTCGATCATTGTTCACCATCAGCAATCAGATCTGATCCTTATCATTCTTTCCCAGTGAAGATATGATCTTTCGTTCCCCAGCAACGGCGCCAAAAATGTTAGTCCTTACAATTTCCTAGGCTGAAAAGGAAATCGAGAAGGGTAACCTCAAACCACTTCAGCTCAGGTGCTATCCCTACTGAGCATGAGAGGGATCTCTCTAAGTCTCTTATCAGTGATATGACTTTAAGGCAAATGAGTTTTAGGCTAGATATATATATTTTTTTGTTTGTTTGTGAAAATTTGGGTTTTAGGGTTTGTTGAACTAGGGTTTGGAGCCACATATAGGTCTAGGTTGTAGGAGTGCAAGAGCAAATATGAGAAGGAGCTAGATATCAAAAGCCATGGTGTATTTATAATATTTTTAGTGTAGTATAGAAGCGAAAATGTAGAATAAACTAATGAGCATAAGTAAACATGATTTCATTAGCTTAGGAAGACATAAATATAACTATGAAAATCAGATAACAGAGCTTGAGAAACAAGAATTTTGTATATTTCACTGTAAGGCATCCATAGAAAGAAGAGATATAATGTAGCTAAATATGTTTTAACCTTTATAAAACAAATAGAATGAAGAACAAACACCATGAACTCACTAAGCTAGAGTTCCTTGAAAATAGATGCAATTGTCTTTGTATTCGCTGAAAAGATGATTACATGCAAGCCCCCTCCACAAAAAGTCTAACCCTTCTCTCTGAAAGAGAAATGATTCATATAGACTCTCTTAGAACACTTTCATACCTTCATGAGTCGAATTCCTTGGTGGAGGAACTGACTCCAAGATTTTCTCAACCAATAGGTGAGAGTGAGAAGGTGAAACTCAAACACTTCTTGGAGAGTTTGTTTAGGAGTTTTCTTCCTTTATGAAGCCTAATAAACATCAAAGACAACCTATGATGTACATATATTCATGCCTACATCACCTAGCCTCGAAAATAGTGTCATTACATAAAGAGGTTTGACTTTGACTAAGTCAAACTAGGAACTAGAAATTTTACACAGTGAAATTTACAAATTAAAACACAGAAAAGTGCATAAGCGCAGCGCCGACTTTGAGCTAATTTTCAAGTGCCTTCCAAAGGTCCCAATGCATGGCTGAGAGAATGGTCAACTATCCCCTCAAGTCTAGTTTCTAGAACAGTTTTAATTTTTGAATTTGACCCATGGGAAAGCCTTCAAAAATCTATTTTTCCCAAGGTCACTCCAGGTGTGCAACGCCTGTCAAAAAGGGTCCAGAATGCTAGTTTTTTGCCACTTTTTTGCACTTTTCTTCAAAAATGTGCCACCTCTATAAAATATGAGCAAATGGATTTTTAAAGGATAGCAATAGCTTTGCAAAAATATAGTTTTTTTTCTGAAATAGATGCCTGAGGAAAAAGCGCTAGCTATTGATTTTCAGAATTTAGCTCCAAAATTCACAAAAAACCAAAAGTGCTCAAAATTTGCTCAAAATTGGCTAGAAGCTACAAAATTATGTATGTTAAACTTACATAGATGCTTCAGCAATCATATCCAAGTTTCCCTCAACCTTTTGGTCCTTTTTGGCTTCTTTGAGCTTGTTTTCAAGCTGCTTTACCTTGACATTGGCGATCATGTTTTCAGCCTGGTAGTGGTGCGTCATATGCCTAAGAAACTAATTATCTTTGTTTTCCTTCTCAAGGAGCTTCCCCAAGTGTTCATCACCCTGTTGAGCCAATAGTCCTTGTCTTGATTGATCTCAAGAGCAATTTTGTCCTCTAGTTCTATGTCTTCATTTAACAGGATGTGTTCTTCCTCTTCTTGTAATGCCTTCTTTAGGCTCTTTGTTCTTGGCATTTTCCTCTTACCTTTCCCTTTCCCTCCTTCAGGCTCACTTGACTCTATGATTTATTTTCCCTTGCCAACCTACTATAATAACTTGGTCTGATCCTCTACCTCTAAATCAACTAGCTCAAACTCATGCTCAACTGTGTCTTTATCCCGTGTTGTTGATCCCTACTTTGTTGATGTAGAAGGCTTGGCCCCTTTCTCACCATGAGAAGCAAACACAAGCCCCTATCCTCTCTTGTACATCCTGGTCACCTCAGGCTTAGGTGCTTGAGTTTTCTCAACTGATTTGCTAGAGGACCCCACTTCCATTTGTTGTTTTGGTATGCTAAAGGTTTGAGCTGCTACATTGGCTTCATGCCATTTCAGGGTCATTTCCAAAATGGTTTCCCAAGTCATACCTTTCTCTGTAAGCTCGTGAAGGGCTGTAGTCTTGATAAGACTATGATGAAACAGGCTTGAGTAGTGCTCCTTGTTCTTCATTTTTATCTTTTCTGTCATTTTGGAAATGCTCTTGAATAGGTAGTTACACATGTTGAGTGGCTTCTGAGAGGTGAAGTGCATTAGGAGGTGAAAATGATAAGCATACAACTTGGAGAATCTTCCTTCACATGTAAAGAACTTCATGATAATCTTCATCAAAGGGGCATATTTCTCCAATAAGTATCTAAAAGGCATAGTGTGAGCATGTTTTTCCTAGTATGGTGTTTTTAAGAAAGGTTTATAATATTCAACATCTAGGTTCATTCCCTTGAACAAATATTCACCATTTTTCGGTAGCCCTGTAGCAAGTGAAAGGGAGGCCACTTAAAAAATGAATTCAACACCAACAATAACAACACTTTCACCGTTCTACTGATTTGCCACCCAATCCGTCGACTGCTCATGAAAACCCACCTCACTCACCCTATTGTAGAAATCCAAGCAATGTGCATCTTCAAAGCACTATTCGATCAAGGGATATGATCTAATTTCACTACAATTTGATGGCTCATATCTGAGGATTTTCCCTCCCTTGTGATGTCTCTTCCTCTCTGGTGAAGATTCTGCCTCCATGATGACAAAAACCCTAGCAGCAAGAAAATGAGAAAAATTGTGAGGTACGAGTGGAAAATGAAGTGATGTGAAGGTGGAGTTTGACAAAATGGTAAAGGAGATTTGAAAGAGATAGAAATGAACTTTGGAGAGCTAATGAAAATGAGTGGAAAAGCAATGGAGGAGTGATCTTCTTGTGAGGAGGAAAAACAAAGTTTGTAGTGAAAGTGCCCAAAAACCCCTAGGAATGAACTAGGGTTTCACTTTTGGAGAGTAAAATTTTGTTTTGAGGTTGGTTGAGTGGTTAAAATAGTTTATTGAACACGTATATAGGTGTAGGGAAAGATTTTACATGTTTAGAAACCTAGAAATAAGAATGGCCATCATCAACCTATCATTCCCCATGAGAAATTTCACTACAACCCCTAATATGAAAAATCATTGGCAAGAGATGATTTTGAAAAGCAAAGAAGGAAGAATAATGGTGTACTTACTTGTTGCTTGGCTTAGAAAGAAATGAAATCAAGTTTGCAGGCTTAAAAATCAAATTTGGGAGAAATTTGGGCATTTTCTGGACACTCTTCCCCATGCGCAGTGCAGTTAGGCTGTGCGCAGCGCAATGTCTCTATGCATAATTCCTTGTCTCTATGCACATCGCCTTGTCTCTGTGCACAGTGCCTCAAGGTTTTTTTTAATTTTTCTTAAGAAACCAACTTTTTCTCTCTTTTGGGTAGGAGAGCTTGATACTCAAGAGTGAATAGGAGGTAAATGAAGCAAGTTTGGGGGCTTTTGAGTTTATAAAGGCAAAATTATTTCTCTTTTCAAAACCTTTGAAAACTAATTTTTTTACTTTTGAAAACAGAGTCACCTTTATTGTTGAAACCTGAGTTGTCTTTTCACTTTCCTGAGTACTAGAACTTCTTCTTCTGGAAATTTTCAAACATGAAAACATGATGAACGTGTGATAACTCACAAATCAATACCAAAGAGCTTCTTTTCATGGTATTTTCACCGTTGGATTTATTCATGAAAATGATGGACCTTGGAAACCCTAGTGACCTAATGGATGACCTGAAACTAAATGGAATGATGCTGATGATTTACTTAAGTTTTTATTATGACACCTTCATAGAAAATGTGATAGGTGACCATCACGAGTGAATTTCAAAAGACTGGCCTCATTTCTAGACTAACCAAATAGTAACCAGATTTTACTGTGTAAACCTAGTGACATGAAAAATTTGATTTTGATAGTCGTGGCAAGCAATTATAAAATCACATTTGATCCAGGTGACAGGCTAACAAGACTGACACTAACAACACAAATCACCAATGATCTCGACTTCTACTGCTAAACTCCTCATGAGCTAGAGAATTGCTAGCTGACGTGTTTTCTTTAGAACTTAGATCAGGCTCCTCATTATCACGCTACTCACCTTGGTATTCTCAACACTGTGATGGTGCAAACCTTGTCCTTGGATATCGATTTACCATCATTTGATTTGTAGAGGGAAAATTTAATGTTGTAACAACTTATAACAATTCTCATGGATGCCTTCATGTGGTTGCCTTCCTTTCAACGTCATAGAGGAGGTTTTCTAGTGCCTACATTCTCAAGTGAAGTTGTTAATCAAAAAATCTTTGCAACTCCAAGAGACTGTGAGAAATGGTGTTAAGGTTATGTATTATCCACATAAACCATTGTTTTATGATTATGGAACTGTCTCCCACTTACAATAACACCAATGAGGAATCAGATTCTAACGAGGTGTGCATTGAGTCTTCAATCAATATCCACTGTAAACAACACGCTTAAGAAACCTACAAATCTCTTCTTATCCAGTAAAATCTCATCCTATCCTTTCCAATGAAAACATAATGATCATTATAATAAGAAGAGTAAAAGCACACTAATAAATCCATAAATTAACATTCCAACAACTATAGCAGTCTCACAGCTATCACTCTACAACGTCCATACAGATATCTCACAACCTCGCTCTAATACCAACTAAAGGAATTTAAATAAAATATCTGTGAGATAAAACAATAGAAACATAGTAGAAAGGACATGAATCCTTAGTGGATATTGTGTCTCACACACACTCTCTCAAAAATAATGAGAATGATACAATATTAATACATCAAGAGTATGTCTCAAGATACTGCATCTATCTTGAAAACTCAATCACTTTGGTTGAGTAAATATCTCAACCAGACACTAATCTAGGAGCCTAACTACTTGGAGAGAATCTCTCAACCAACTAGACCTAAATACACTCCCAAGTTTGAGGAGCGGTCACATTCTAGAATAGATAAGTAGGAATTAATCCAATATTTACAATTTTAATAAATTTGATTATTTTGGACTTACTGATTGTTTTATGTGAGGATGAAGCTAACAGCCTAATTGGAATTGTCCATTGAGTGTTTTCCACTAGTTTGACAAAAGGATTTTCCCACTCGTCAACATTTTTTAATGTGGAAAATTTGAAATTATATGAGCTTTCCATGTTGGATCAAGAAACAAAAAAGTAGGTTCTACCTACCATAGAAGACTTGGCACAAGAACCTTAGGTGGATTTGGCAAAAGTTAAATTTTTCTAGAAGAATTCTAAAGCTACTAGACAAGGGTAGCATGACTTTTGGTAAATAGGGATGAAAAGACAACTTCAAGGAAGAAAACAATGGTACTTTAGGGAGAGGGACAAAGAAAAATTTCCTCCCGCTGGCACTTAATAAAAGCTTTTGGGAACCAAAATCCTCCCTAAATGGGGAAGTGTGACCTATAATAGATCATTATGAAATTTGTTATCTATCTTGGTACTTTTTGGGTGTAACAAATTGGAGGAATTCGCTTTTAGGGCCCAATTTAATGGGGAGCCCTAAGTTGGAGATTTGGGGTAGGAAATCTTCTAGAGTTATTTTAAGGCACCAAATGACATTTTTGGGGGTTCAAAAATTCGTAAGCATAGTTCCCAACGCCTCGACATTGTTCTACACACGAAGAGATTTCTAATAATTGAAAAATCACCTCAATTTAGGTTTGTATGCAAAATTTATATTTGTCGTTAGTTGACCTACACAGGTAACCACCATGATGTTGAGTGGATGCCATGTTAGTCCCCATTACTCACATATGTAAGGCTATTCATTTATGGAATTTCAAGGATATTATAGAGGGTCCAAAATCTTAACATAAACTAAGGGTTAAGGCATGCATAAACCCCAACCCTAACCCTAGATGATTATCAAGCTATATTAAATGTTTGGTCACTAAGAACATAAGGGGTTATATTCTTTAATCATTATACTTGTTCCATACTCGAGCAAAGAATCTAGAAGTTGTATTTGATAGCACAACAGAGGAGGGAGAAGGTTATAACATCCTTTCAAGACACCATGTTAAACACAACTCTGTAATGAGTATTGTAGGTTTTAAACCCACATAGATAATTCGTGCAAATAAATTCACAATATAAAATAGAAAAGTTTCAATAGCGCACGCACCCAATTTACAAATAAAATTTACCCTAGAAACCCAAAATCGGGAAAACTGGACTAATTTTTCGATATCTCTCGATGATTACATAGCCATTATATAATTCCCTCTTAAAATATGGGTACCTTCTAGGGAAAAAAAATCCCTAACATAACATTTACAATTAGATCTGCATCCCAATGATGAATGGTCCATATCAACTACGAAATTACAATATTTTACAACGAAAATTTTTCAAAAAAATCGCTTTGGGGGTTTTACCCCCAAAGGACCCTGTTGGGGGGGTGGCTCCAAAAACCACACTACAACGATAGTTTTATGTGAGGCAATCCCCCTCGTTAGGAACTGGGCAAACATGACTAATAACACCCTCCAAAATTTTGGCCTACACCAAAATTTTGGAGCCTACTTTGACCTTACATATTGTTGTTGCAAACATTGATACCTATTGCATGTGTTTTATCTAAGTTCTCTAAGTGTATTGGTCCCATTTTCAATCAAATCAAAGTGTCATATTTTCACATGTCAAGTGTCGCACATTGCACGAAAGATAATATTGGTGGTTTCAAGGGGTAATGTTTGCGTAAATGAGTTGTTCTTACCATGTAAACATGTGATGCACTCATTTCCAAAGTTTTAAGCATTATTGCACAAGTGTCGTCACGGTCGTTGAAAAGTGTAAATTTGGTGTCACACTCAGCGTAAGTCGTGGAAAAGTTGTCTCACTAAGGGAAGTATGTTGTTCATGTGTTCTGAATGATCTTTGTTGTGTTGTCAAGTGTTCTAAGTGTGTGATCACAATCAAGTTATTTCAATGTTCACATCAGCTTCATGATTCCCACACTTAGTCAAATTAGGAATACTTCCCAACCAGGAAACCTAGCCTCATCAAGCTTTTTTAACTGCGCATTGTGCAGTCTCAGTCCTCAAGCAGCAATACTACCTCTTAGCACTGTGTAATGTGCATTTCATTCCTCCCAGAATTGCGTACTATGCAGTCTCAGTGCTCAAGCCTGGCCCCTGAGCTCCAAAACTACACAATCCTTCCCTCTAGCCAGGGTTGAACTACGCTACACAGTCTCAATCCTCAAGCCCAGTGATTTGTTTTTGTATGATTATTTTTGTTGTGCTAATAAGAATTATAGATTTATAAATAAGTGCTTCCTTATTTCTCCTTGTGTTGAGGTTTCATTAAATTTTTTGTGCATTCAATTAGTTAAATTTCCTTAAGTTTTAAAAGCAATTCATGAGAAAAATAGCTTCAAAAATAAATACTGAACAGAAAACATGTACAGTGGATAAAACCATCAAATATACACATTAACACAGTGTTTTGATGAAGGAGTTCACCCCTCCTGGGCTACATCTCCTTGGTCCAGCTTTCATGGCTTGGGCCTCTATATTAGCTCAATGTGGAAACAATGTTGTTTACGAAGCTCTATGGCTCCTAATACCTACACCAATGTGTTTAGAATGTCCAAATTAGCCAAAAAATGACTGATGGATCTCTGAAAACTGACTCTGGCTGCTTTGGGTATGACCCCCTTCCTTCGTGGCCCTAGGCTTCCCTAAACTTCACTGTAGAAAAATCACCTGTAAAAGTATTATATTGCCTCTGAAACCTATACCAATGTCTTCGGAAGGTTGAAATCATCCAAAATTTACTATTCATTTTCCAAAATTGGTTGAAAATTGAGCAAGATATGCTTCATTCAATTTTTCCCTAGGAAACCCCGCTAAATCGGGAGGAGACTTCAGTTAACATCGCCAAAACTGGCAGTTCTGCCGAACTTGATGCTCCCTCCAAAATCCCAGCCAACTTAATCCATCACTAACATATGGTTAATTAGTATTCACGTGTGATTATGGGCACGCTTAGCATAGGCCCTAACCATTGGTTTCAGCGCTTGGTCGCATGGGGGGGCTAGCTCCCTACTCTCCCGTTGGCAGCATTCACATTGCATTAAATATAAAAACGTGGGCAATTTTAAACAAAACCTTGTTGTGGTTCAATGGTAATGCACATATTTTGGGAGGGGGAGGTCATGAGTTCAAACCTTCCCTTTTCCCATCCTATATATATTTTGTCGCCATATACAAAACATTACCATTCAAATTTGACTTTACCGCCCAATTTCGGATTTAATTAAATTAAATATATTTGAAAATAATATATATATATATATATAATATTATATAATATATATAATATATTATAATTATATATATATATATGTATATGTATATGTATATGTATAATGTATATGTATATGTATATATATATATATATAGATAATTTCAAATTTCACCTTGGGACCACTTAGGAAATTTCACCTTCACATAAACAAACTCGAGAATCCGGAGGTGACATTTGTCACAGCCCCATTGGGCAAAAACTGAAGAATATTCCCCTTACTCACCGGATTGCCATGTCATCATTCTGTCCCATTCTGCAATTTTTTTAGCTATTTATGAAAATGAACAACGGTCCTTTTCTCCTTCATCTAGACTCCGTTTTCAGTTAAATGAATTGTGTTGCAATCGTCTTAACGAGAAGGACATAGTAGTACAGCTTTTGAGCCAATCTAAGAACTTTTATTTTTGAGCTAAATACTAAGCACCTAATCATTCCTCCCCACTAGAAGCCTTTTGTACCCCAAAACATACTATTATTTGACAAGTAGATGAGGGTACAACCTCCTCACCTTTCCAAGCTCGATCCAACTGGATTTTGACGAATTTGTTTCCTTGAGATCCTCTCTAAGGAAATCAAAATTCACTTGTCTTGAGGACCTCATTCTATACCTGTACTTGTCTTTGCCCTTTTCAAGCTAATCTTGCACTGTTTTTTGCACCATTTTCATTCGTTCATAGAAACTCGTGGTTTTTTCCATGTCTCCGTAAAAAAAAAAACATCCTTTTTACCAAGACGACATAACAAAATATAATGGAAATGGATGACAAATTTCATTCCTTGGTTTACATGACTCAAGCCCAATTGTACATCTTAAAAGTATGAAATTTTCTGAACATAACTTTCATCTAAAGCATAATGACGCCTGAATACAACAGTTACATAACCAATAGGCCTAAAAGGCATAACAATGAACTTGTTGCTTATACCTCTTTTGTACCTTCAAACCAAGTGAAATTTTTTACAAGTATTCATCCCATTAAAGTGCATGAATCGTTGCAACTTAATCTTTACACCATGGAAATCTTTTGAATGAAATAAGATGGTGAAGTTGCTTGCAAAACCCTGAAACTCAAATGAGCCTTTCAAGTTTGAAAGAACATAAAAAATAATTGAACTTATCTTTTGGTTTGAAGCAACACATGCCTCTTGATGTTTACCTTCCCACTGGAAGACTCTACACACACATGAAAATGCATTCCAAGGAGCTTCGAAAGAAGAAATGAAAACAACAACTCTCCTCCAACATTGGGCTACTCCTAAGAAGCCTCTTATCAAAATGAAGATCTTGGGTGTTGACCAATCAACAATGGCATCCAACTTGGAGAGACTTTCCTTCAACTTACCTCCTCCAATATCATGGTCCAAATGCATCAAATAAGTGAAAGTTAACTTGTACTTTGATATCTTCAAAACATCAAACAATTGTCCTTCATAGATGACATGTGGATAATAAAACTTTCTAAACATGTTTACGTCACCTAAATGGACAATTTCTTCAATAAATGACTCGTTTTTGCCATAATTCAAATACATGTATGTAATATAAGTGCTTCAAAGAACATACAACATTAAAATCCATACAAACCATTCTTGTTTGGTGTTATGTATATTCTTGCACTGACCTCTTTTTACAACTTTTCTTTGGCGAAAACTACTTCTTTTGTTCTCTTTCATGAAATACTTACCACTCATCTTTGGCACCATAACCATTGGTACGCAACATTGCATAAGGGATGATTGAATGAGCCCATTTTTCAACAAACTTTTGCATTGAATTGGTGTCTCTACACTTTGAAATTTTGTCAACCCTTGCATGCTAACATCACAAAGAGAAACCTCTTGCTGCAAAGATATTTCATGTGAAGTTTCTTTCTCCTTGAAGGATAATTCTTTCACAACCGAAAATACTTCATCACTCTAATGAGCTGAACCAACCAAATGAGAAATTAAACTTGCATTACATGCAATAACATTTTCATAAACAATATCATCATTTGGCTTGAACATGAGAAGTAATAAAGTTTTACTTAAATTCACTAGTCTTTTTTCCTACCTTGCATTAACCAAAGAAATATTCATCTTTTTGCAATGGGCTCTCACTATATACTCCACACCATCCTTGAACAAGTGATACTTGTTTTCATCACCTGATTCAAACCTAAATCTTCTTTAGTGATAGCAGTGGTTTTTTGTTTCCCTTTATTATTGAACTTATTTGGTCTCATTTCTAGATGCAATTTCCAGCAATGATCCTCATTATGTCCCTCTTTTGAATAGTATTTACATATAACTTTCCCCCCTTCTTTCTTCACACTTGCATTCTTCTTCCCCTTCAATTTTCCTCCTTTCTCTTTATCCTTACCCTTAGGTGGCTTTTTATTACAACTCTCTTCCTAAATGTTCTTTCCTCTATATTCAAGATGTGTGGCTTGCACACATACTACATCCAAATTAGTTGGATTGAACATAAGAATAGTGTGTTTAAGATAGGAATGTAAACCCCCAATATATTTCAGTAGTGCATCTTGGGAATCAAAATGTACTCCTAATAACAAAGCCCTTTTCCTAAACTCCTGTGTATAATCTTGGATTGTTTGGCCTTTAAGCTACCTAAAATTCTGCCAACTCATAATGGATTTTTTCATATAGTCTAAAGGATAAAACTATCTTTTAATTTCAAAAACAAATTCAACCCAATTCATGGATATCTTACCATGGATTCTCATTTCCTATTGAGTCTTTGCTTCCCACTAAACTAGTGCAACTCCTTCTAGCCTCAATGAATCCAACTAGATCTTTATGTCGCCTTCTTGAAGGTTCTGAATTCTGCAGTATAGCTCCAACTATCATATCTATCTATCCAACTTTTCTTCATTTACATCTCCATTGTACATGGGAAGTTCAAATTTTTTTATCCAATTTTAGTAATGGGGTCTTTCCTTTCGGAGTTTTGGAATGAGTATGGGAAGTTTCAGTGGTGGTAATGGAAGATGATGTTGTGTGAGATTATGGATATGGTTCTGAAGATGATGAGGATGGTGGAGATGGAGGTGGATTTCAACCATTCCCTTTGGAATCCTTCTTCTCATCTTTTTTTTCCTCTCAGCTTCCTTCTCCATGTGGAGGTTTAGAAATTTCTCCAATGATTCTGGTGTTCCTCTCTTCATAGAGGAATTTAACCATCTCACCCAAAGTATAGAAAGCTTTCTTGAAATATTCCTCTTCTGAAGAGGGACCTTCAGGCTTTCTTTCTCCAGACGTAATGGTTATGGATTCAGGCTCAAAAATTTGTACTTATTGTACCTCTTCAATCTCAGTTGAAGGAAAAACCTGAGGAGTTTCAAGTGTAGTTGGAATTGGAATTTTGGGTGTTGGGGATTGTGGCCTTGTGGCTCTCCTTCTTCTGGGCATTACCTCAGGAGTTGCAACCAATAGCTTCCCTTCTCCTTTCTGCAACTTTAACCTTATAAGCATCACAATTTTGCAACCATTAAAACCCTAATTGCACAAACTCAAGCAATCAAGCAATTCAACCCTTTTCTATGATACCAACTTGATATGTTTTTGTATGATTAGTTTTTTTATGCTAATAATAATTAAAGATTTATAAATAAGTGCTTCCTTATTGCTCCTTATGTTGAGGTTTCATTAATTGTTTTTGCATACAATTAGTTAAATTTACTTAAGTTTCAAAATACATTCATGATAAAAATAGCTTCAGAAATAAATATTGAACAGAAAACATGTATAGCGTAGATAACCATCAAAGGGATACATTAACACAGTGTTTTGATGAAGGAGTTCAACCCTCTTGGGCTACATCTCCTTGGTCCAGCTTCCATGGCTTGGGCATCTATATTAGCTTAGTGTGGAAAAAAATTGTTGTTTACAAAGCTCTATGGCTCTTGATACCTACACCAATGTGTTTAGAATGTCCAAATTGGCCAAAAATTACTAGTGGATCTCTTAAAACTAACTTTGGTTGCTCTGGGTATGACCCCCTTCGCTAGTGGCCCTAGGCTTCCCTAAACTTCCCTGTGGAAAAATCACCTATAGAAGTATTATATTGCCTCTACAACCTATACCAATGTCTTTCGAAGGTTGAAATCATCTAAAATTGACTATTCATTTTCCAAAATTGGTCGAAAATTGAGCAAGATATGCTTCATTCAATTTTTCCTTAGGAAACCTCGCTAAATCTGGAGGAGGCTCCAGTTACCACCGCCAAAACTGGTAGTTCCTCCGAACTTGGCGCTCCCTCTAAAATCTCCGCCAACTTAATTTGTCATTAACGGAGGGTTAATTAGCCATTAAGCGTGATTATGGGCACACTTAGCACTGGCCCTACCCCTTGGTTTTAGTGCTTGGTCGCATTGGGCGGGGGGGGTGGGGAGGGGAGCTGGCCCGCGGGTTTGGCTCCCTCCTCTCCTACCGGCAGCATTCATGTCAAATTAAGTATAAAAACATGGGCAATGTTAAACAAAAACCTTGTCATGGTTCAATGGTAATGCACAGAGTTTGGAAGGGGGAGGTCACGGGTTCAAAACTACCCTTTGCCCATACCATATATATTTTGCAATCATCTTCTCATTACATTTGATCTTAAATTTGCTTTTACCGCCGATTTGAATTTAATTAATTTAAATTATTTGAAATATATATATATATCTATATATATATTTTTCCAATTTCACCTTGGGACCACTTAGGCAATTTCACCTTCACATAAATAAACTCGAAAATCTGGAGGTGACACTTGTCATAGCCCCATTGGGCAAAAACTAAAGAATATTCCCCTTTCTCACTGGACTACCATGTCATCATTCTATGCTATTCTGCAATTTTTTTAGCTATTTAGGAAAACGAACAACAGGCCTTTTCTCCTTCATCCGGACTCCATTTTTAGTGAAACGAATTATGTTGCCATCATCTTGACGAGAAGGACACAATAGTACAGCTTTCGAGCCAATCTAAGAACTTTTATTTTTGAGCTAAATACTAAGCATCTAATCATTCCTCCCCACTAGAAGCCTTTTGGACCCCAAAAGATACTATTATTTGAAAAGTAGATGAGGGTACAACCTCCTTACCTTTCTAGGCTCGATCCAACTGGATTTTGACGAATTTGTTTCCTTGAGATCCTCTCTAAGAAAATCAGCATTCACTTGCCTTGAGGACCCCATTCTATACCTGTACTTGTCTTTTCCCTTTTTAAGCTGATCTTGCACTGTTTGTTGCACCATTTTCATTCGTTCATAGAGATTAGTCGTTTTGTCCATGTCTCCATCAAAAGAAACATCCTTCTTACCAAGACGAAATAACAAAATATAATACAAATGGATGACAAATTTCAGTACTTGGTTTACATGACTCAAGCCCAATTGTACATCTTGAAAATATGAAATTTTTTGAACATAACTTTCATGTAAATCATAATGACGCCTAAATACAACAGTTACATAACCAATAGGCCTAAAAGGCATAACAGTGAACTTGTTGCCTGTACCTCTTTTTTACCTTCGAACCAAGTGAAATTTTTTACAAGTATTCATCCCATGAAAGTGCATGAATCATTGCAACTTAATGTTTACACCATGGAAATATTTTGAATGAAATAAGATGGTGAAGTTGCTTGCAAAAACCTGAAACTCAAATTAACCTTTCAAGTTTGAAATATCATAAAAAAGAATTGAACTAATCTTTTGGTTTGAAGCAACACATGCCTATTGATGTTTACCTCCCCACTGGAAGACTTTACACACACATGAAAATGCATGCCAAGGAGCTTTGAAAGAAGAAATGTCAACAACAACTCTCCTCCAACATTAGGCTACTCCCAAGAAGCCTCTTATCAAATTCAAAATCTTGGGTGTTGACCAATCAACAATGGCATCCAACTTGGAGAGACTTTCCTTCAACTTACCTCCTCCAATATCATTGTCCAAATGCATCAGAGAAGTGAAACCCAACTTGTACTTTGATATCTTCAAAACATCAAACAATTTTCCTTCATAGATGACATGTGGATAAGAAAACTTTCTAAACATGTTTTCATCACCCAAGTGCACAATTTCTTCAAGAAATGACTCTTTTTTGCCATAATTCAAATACATGTATGTAATATAAGTGCTTCAAAGAACATACAACATTAAAATCCATACAAACCATTCTTGTTTGGTGTTATGTATATTCTTGCACTGACCTCTTTTTACAACTTTTCTTTGGCGAAAACTACTTCTTTTGTCCTCTTTCTTGAAATACTTACCATTCATCTTTGGCACCATAACCATTGGTACGCAATATTGCATAAGGGATGATTGAATAAGCCCATTGTTCAAAAAACTTTTGCATTGAATTGGCGTCTCTACACTTTGCAATTTTGTCAACCCTTTCATGCTAACATCACAAAGAGAAACCTCTTACTGCAAAGATATTTCATGTGAAGTTTCTTTCTCCTTGAAGGACAATTCTTTCACAACCTAAAATACTTCATCACTCTAATGAGCTAAACCAACCAAACCAGAATTGAAACTTACAGTACATGCAATAACATTTTCATAAACAATATCATCATTTTCACTAGTCTTTTTTCCTACCTTGCATTAACCAAAGAAATGTTCAGCTTTTTGCGATGGACTCTCACTATATACTCCACACCATCCTTGAACAAGTGATACTTGTTTTCATCACCTAATTCAGAACCTAAATCATTTTTAGTGATAGCAATGGTTTTTTGTTTCCCTTTATTGATGAACTTATTTGGTCTCATTTCTGGATGCAATTTCTAGCAATGATCCTCATTATGTCCCTCTTTTGAATAGTGTTTACAAAAAACTTTCTCCCCTTCTTTCTTCACACTTGCATTCTTCTTCCCCTTCAATTTTCCTCCTTTCTCTTTCTCCTTACCCTTAGGTGGCTTTTTATTACTAGTCTCTTCCTGAATGTTCTTTCCTCTATATTCAAGACGCATGGCTTGCACACATACTTTGTCCAAATTAGTTGGGTTGAACATAAGAATAGTGTGTTTAAGATAGGAATGTAAACCCCCAATATATTTCAGCAATGCATCTTGGGAATCAAAATTCACTCCTAATAACAAAGCCCTTTTCCTAAACTCCTGTGTATAATCTTGGATTGTTTGGTCTTTAAGCTACTTAAAATTCTACCAACTCATAATGGATTTTTTCATATAGTCTAAAGGGTAAAATTGTCTTTTAATTGCAGAAACGAATTCAACCCAATTGATGGATATCTTACCATGGATTCTCATTTCCTATTGAGTCTTTGCTTCCCACTAAACTAGTGCAGCTCCTTCTAGCCTCAGTGAATCCAACTAGTTCTTTATGTCGCCTTCTTGAAGGTTTTGAATTCTGCAATATACCTCCAACTATCATATCCAATTATCCAACTTTTCTACATTCACATCTCCATTGTACATGGGAAGTTTGAATTTTTTTATCCAATTTTAGTAATGGGGTCTTTCGTTTCGAGGTTTTGGAATGAGTATGGGAAGTTTCAGTGGTGGTAGTGGAAGATGATGTTGTGTG
The DNA here is from genome assembly GCA_000404065.3 of Pinus taeda. NCBI lineage: Eukaryota > Viridiplantae > Streptophyta > Pinopsida > Pinales > Pinaceae > Pinus > Pinus taeda. Next base: position 128,506 of record APFE030872441.1, read on the forward strand.
AGATGATGGATATGATGAAGAAGATGATGAGGATGGTGGAGATGGAGGTGGATTTCCACTATTCCATTTGGAATCCTTCTTCTCATATTTTCTATCCTCTCAGCTTCCTTCTCCATGTGGAGGTTTAGAACTTTCTCCAACCATTTTGGTGTTCCTCTCTTCATAGAGGAATTTAGCCATCTCACTCAAAGTATAGAAATCTTTCTTGAAATATTCGTCTTCTGAAGAGGGACCTTCTGGATTTCTTTCTCCAGATGTAATGGTTATGGATTCAGGCTCAGAAATTTGTACTTATTGTACCTCTTCAATCTCAGTTGAAGGAAAAACTTGAGGAGTTTCAAGTGTAGTTGGAATTGGAACTTTGGGTATTGGGGATTGTGGCCTTGTGGCTCTCCTTCTTCTAGGCATTACCTCAGGAGTTGCAACCAATAGCTTCCCTTCTCCTTTCTGCAACTTTAACCTTATAAGCATCACAATTTTGCAACCATTAAAACCCTAATTCCACAATCTCAAGAAATCAAGCAATTCAACCTTTTTCTCTGATACCAAATTGATATGTTTTTGTATGATTAGTTTTGTTGTGCTAATAACAATTAAAGATTTATAAATAAGTGCTTCCTTATTGCTTCTTATGTTGAGGTTTCATTAGTTGTTTTTGCATACAATCAGTCAAATTTACTTAAGTTTTAAAAGATATTCATGAGAAAAATAACTTCATAAATAAATATTCAATAGAAAACATGTACAGTGTAGATAACCATCAAAGGTACACATTAACACAATGTTTTGATGAAGGAGTTCAGCCCTCTTGGGCTACATCTCCTTGGTCCAGCTTCCATGGCTTGGGCATCTATATTAGCTTAATGTGGAAAAATTGTTGTTTACAAAGCTCTATGGCTCCTGATACCTACACCAATGTGTTTAGAATGTCCAAATTAGCCAAAAATGACTATTGGATCTTTGAAAACTAACTTTGGTTGCTCTAGGTATGACCCCCTTCCCTGGTGGCCCTAGGCTTCCCTAAACTTCCCTGTGGAAAAATCACCTATAGAAGTATTATATTGCCTCTACAACCTATACCAATGTATTTTGAAGGTCAAAATGATCTAAAATTGACTATTCATTTTCCAAAATTGGTCGAAAATTGAGCGAGATATGCTTCATTCAATTTTTCCCTATGAAACCTCGCTAAATGTGGAGGAGGCTCCAATTAGCACCGCCAAAACTGGCAGTTCCTCCGAACTTGGCGCTCCCTCTAAAATCTCCACCAACTTAATATGTCATTAAGGGAGGGTTAATTATCCATTAAGCGTGATTATGGGCGTGCTTAGCTGCTGGCCCTAGCCCTTGGTTTCAGTGCTTGGTCGCATTGTGGGGGGGAGCTTGCCTGCAGGGTTGGCACCCTCCTCTCCTGCCGACAGAATTCATGTCAAATTAAATATAGAAACATGGGAAATATTAAACAAAAACCTTGTTGTGGTTCAATGGTAATGCACAGAGTTTGGGAGGGGGAGGTCATGGGTTCAAACTTACCCTTCGCCCATACCATATATATTTTGCAGCCATATACAAAACATTGCCATTCAATTTTGACTTTACCGCCCGATTTCAGATTTAACTAAATTAAATATATTTTAAACATATATTATATATTATATATATATAAATATATATTTATATATTATATATATACAAATAATTTCAAATTTCACCTTGGGACCACTTAGGCAATTTCACCTTCACATAACCAAACTCGAGAATTCGGAGGTGACAATCACAGCTCCATTGGGAAAAACTGAAGAAGACTTCCCTTGCTTATTGGAATTCCATGTCATCATTCTGTCCTATTCTACAATTTTTTTAGTTGTTTAAGAAAACAAACAGCAGGCTTTTTCTCCTTCATCCGAACTTTGTTTTCAGTGAAACAAATTGCATTACAATTTTCTTGACAAGATGGACGCATTCGTATAGTTTTTGAGCCAATCTAAAAAATATATATTTTTGAGCTAAATACTCACCTGATCACACAGCCCTTGAGCTCCTGAACTATGCAATTGTACAATCACCTAGCCTAAATGTCCTTCCAGCACCATGTAGTGGGAAACTTTAGTCATCAAGCTCTCAACCTGGCTTCTCGAGCTCTCCAATTATGCAATCATCAAACCCATTCCAGCCTAAATTGCACATTGTGCAGTCTTAAGGCTTATACCTAACCCTTGATTGTCTAAAATATGAAATTGCTCAATCATTGAGTCTCTCCCTCAACCTACCACCCAGTTCCAGCTTATCCAATGGATCATCATGCAGCATCTTAGACTAGGGTTTTATCAAACTAATGTCATCTTGTCATGAGTGAATCGCAGATGCAAGAACTCTGTCATATTATGACATGATGATGAAGAAGGATATGGAGAATGAGAACATGCTAGAATCCACCTCTATAGCTGAAGATGCAATTCGATCAATCAAGAGAAAGAAAAGGGGAATGAGTTTGTGATTGTAGATCAAGACCTGATAACACTGAAGACTCCTCATCTCTAAGCCATATGGAGGTGGAAAAAGGATCATTCTCAAGAAGACACATAGCAAGAAGTAGCAATAATGACTTGAAATTGCAATGTCATCATGTAGTCCATGTCATCAGTTTCATGTCGTGTCATGTCATGAGTCATCATATGCCACATCATTTTGTAGATTATGTAAATTCTTATTTGAAAATGTATTGTAAAATGGAATTCCATAGGACATGTAGAGAATATGAAGAGTCATGTAAAAGTTGAAAAGTCATAGGGAAGTCAAATATTCATGAGAGTAGTCAAAGAGTCACAAGGGAGGTGAAGGATCACCCCATTGGTTATATATACACCCTCATTATACAAGCAATGGACTTTTCACCTTGGCTCCACCCCATAAGGCATCAGAGAGGCAATCTAGTTCTTTTGGGGAGAAAACAGTGGCTCCAATGCTCCACTATTAGAGCTAGTGGTGTTCATTGTATGCATGTGTCTTGGGAATTTTACTTAATATATGAAGCCTGATGGCTTGCACATTCTTCATGCATGGATTGTGAATATTTGTAAGATTGTTGTATGAATGTTTATGATTCATGTTTGTTTTCACCTGTACTAAAGTAGTTGAACTATTTTCGTTATTTCAGTGCTTATCATATTGAGAATGTGTTGTAATGGTTTCAATGATCATCGCATATTTATGGGCTATTCCGCTGGATGTTAGATGGATCTTCTTGTTTGTGTGTGTCTCTACTAGGATGGTACTATTACCTCTCTCTTAGAGGCTCACTTTCTTTTCCCCTCTGCAGTAGAATAACCTTGATACACCTATGATTGCACACTCACCAAGGCACTCACTTGCTTTTCAAAGGCACATATGCATTCCTCTCTCTTTCCAACAGTTACAACCACAGAAAACCTTTAAGAAAATGGTAATCAAGCCATATTCAATATGGGGTTCTTATCCCAAAAATGTAAGGTCTAATTGGGACCACATATTGAGGAGACCCCTTTGAATGTTTGCAAGTCCAGTACTGTCAAAATTTATGGTGCTAGAAGGAGGGAAGCCAAATTTTATGGATGATAACTCCACCCACCCTCATCCTACTTCTTCTGATCAAGGCAGCAATATTCCCAGCACGTCCCCTACTCATATTCTTGAAGTTTCCATATCTTCTCAGCCTAGTCTTGGACAAACTTGTGAAATATCTTGCAAGCATATCTGGTCCATCCGACCTATAACCCATCACTTTGCAAAGGCTATTGGATTGATTTCTGGAGTACACAATCTTACTTATTTTCCAAAGAATAATTCAACCACTCCTACTGGGATAGTGATCCCCACAGTCGAATATTTGGTTCTCGTCACCTTTGAAGATTTAGCAAAGATTGTAGTAAATGAAAACAAACCAAAGTAGCCTCCATATTTTAACGAGGGTGATAGAGATGATGTTGTACTCTTAGATGACATCTTCCATGGGTAAAGCGGTTACGAAGAGGAGAAGGAAGATCCCTCAGATTCTGAAGAAGAGGAGGAGCACAAATACTAAGACATGGCTGACCAAGATATGGATTGGATGTCTCAAGGACCACTTGCTCTACCGACTGTTTTACACAAGATTTCGAGGCACCCCTAAAAGCTGCTAACGAAGTACGATCCTGACAAAGCAGTCAAAGTGAAAGACAATCTAAAAAACTTTTAGCTACACCTATAGATGCTCAAGGTACGTTACGATTATGTTGCATGTATATTTTTTCCTTATACCTTAGACGGTAGAGCAGTTTTATGGTACCACAGTCTCCCTCCAAACTCAATCCAGAATTAGAAGGGGTTTAAAATTTTGTTCCTTAAAATATTTGTCGATGGCAAAACCCCAGCCATGTTATTAAAGGATTTGGGTAACCTAAAGATGGATAAGAAATAAAAATTTAAAGATTTGAACTAGAGTTTCAATCGCATATTGGACAAATTTCCTGGAAATACAAACCTCATGATTCCATCGCAATTGATTACTATATTTTTTCCTTACCGACAAGCATCGCGCAATTCGTTAAGAGAACTGTGAAAGAAACTTTGGCTGAGAATTATGAGAAAGCCATTGCAGTTGAAAAGGAATTACGTGCAATTGTAGTCATTGTTAATGATGAACCATTTAAATACTCCAAGGGCATGGGTAAAAGGTCTCAGGCCTATTCAAGTAAGGCTAAGGAAAAAGAAGCCATCGATCTTGAATGCTTGACCCAGACAATTAAGTATTTGTCCAATGAGTTGGAAGAGTTAAATAGAGGTCAAGCGAGACCACCGTCAGCATCAAGCCCCCAAAATTCAGCTTCCTAAGAAGGGATTCCATTTCCAGCAATAGCAGCAATCATCTAGCCAAGTCTGCACAAAGATCAAACGTCGTATTGAATGTCAAAAGAATTGGCATGGACCAATATTATTCTTTTCATCAAGAATATCATTCAAAAAATACATGCCCATAGTGGAATCACAACATGAATTCTTTAGTTGTGCATATCATTGACACAATACTTTCATATGAGCACACTGAGCCAATGGAAGAAAAGGAAGAAATTGTTGTGACTGAAGAAACTGTGAGTGTTCGGCACACAGTGAATGCTTTCAGTTGTGTATTCACAACTGAAAAGAAAACTTCCAAAGAACCACCATTGAGTGAGGACCTAGCTCAAAAGAAAAATAGTCGATACAAGTTGAGGAGCCAAGGGTCGATTTCCAAACAAGAGTTGAGGAGGCAGAAATTGAAAGAACACTTGTTAAGAAATATCACACCACTAGTCAACTTAACTCAAAACACTCAGAATAAGTCTAGAAATACTGCTACATCTAAAAATACTTCTTCCAACGGTAAAAGCAAGTCCACCATTCCAGAAATATCATATAAAGTCACTCCTCCAGACACTTCGGTGATGCCCACTGCACTTGATTATAATATTACCGAAGACATGAAGAAAGCTTGCGCTAATATTTCAATCTTCGAGCCTACAAGGATCACAAGCCATTGTGTTACACGTCATTTTGTCACATTAGGAAAATGACCATTGGTTTGGATCTTCTATTATCCATCAAAGTGTTCCAAAGCATCCCCTTGCAAGGCTAGAACCCAAACAATCCCAAAGAGAATGAAATTCTTGGATCTCAAGGCTCCAAAAACTATTTTCAACTTCCTACACAATTCCCTAGTCCATTTTTTAGCAAACGTAGAAGAGACCATTATAAACTGCGCAAAAGTGCACTCTATCTTACATGTGGCCTATGCACATGACTTAATGCAAGTTAAAAAAAAAGTAAAGTCTAGAAGCATTTATAGTCGAATATTTCCCAACTACCAACTTTGAATGGATGCCTACTCAAGTCTGATCCCTCCTCATGGAGCTAATTCCCTCTCTTTGTGGATCCCCTATCCCACCGCTTTTGGATCTCATCCCTTACGAAGAGGATCCCAACCTCCTCCTCTTGGCCTATAAATCAAATGCAGGACAGAGGATTGAGGGGGAACTATTGAAGGTAGGCTTATGTTGCAGAAATAACGCTATGAGGCTATTCATCCAAGGAGAAGGTTAGAGATTGTGAGAAGAGGAGTGTAACATGAAGGCTTTGGGGTTGTAAGTGTTCTCTCCCTTTTATTTAATAAAAAAAAAAAAAAATTATTTCCTAATCATGTCTTCTTTGATATCATTTGTGGGATTCCTTGATCACCCACATAGGTTGTGATTGGTTATTCAATTTATGACATATGTTGAGTTAATCATTTCATTTATCTTTCATTCTATATACTAGATTCTTTGATCCTTTGTCTGTTTATGTCTATGCAAATCTCCTTCGAGACATCATGGAGAAGTTGTAGAAAGTGTTGGAACGATCTCTAAAGGATCAAGAATAAGCTAACTGTCAAAAGCATTGAAAGGGACTTTGACGGGTATTTGATAAACAGTAAGTGATCTCTCTCATATTTTTGTTTCAATCAATCATAAGTTAAGGAAACGTAGCAGTTCTTTTCTTGTTTGTTACTAGATTTCATTTGAAATTTAGGGAGATTTGTCTTATCCGCAAGAGGAATTAGTCCACCTAACAAATTGGCGACTCCACTAGGGATCATCTCACTCTCATCATTATCCTTATTTTGACTGTTTATTCTTTTGTCATCTCTGAGTGACTGAAAAATATTGAAAGTCTATATTTTATGATTTATTTTGGCTTATTTTATTTTTTCTTTAATTTTCTTATTGTGTGCACTTCATATTTTCTCACAAATCATACTTCTACACACTTATCTGTTAGCAACAATGTGTATACACACTGAACTATACTGATCACTTGCGCATATGTGGAAAATTTTTGAAATTTTAAGCTTTCTCTTTTTTGAGTCCATAAAATTTTGATTTCTGTGTCTAATTAACCCTGTTTACCTTCTGGAAATCTCCTCCCTATTTTGATTTGACTTTTCGGGTTACCTTTTGAAGAATTCTTTACTTTTGAAAATTAGGGTTTGAAGATAGATCTGGTGAATTACTAATTAATCAATGGAAGGGCTAGTCATCGTTGGATAGTTTGAGTTGGTCCTTTCTTATGTCAAAGCATCAGATTAAGTACTTTGTTTTCTAAATTGCAAACTGTCATTAGTATTAGGAAAATTTAGGGGTTCTCAAGAGAGAACTTGTGATTGGGAGTTTGTTTTTTTTCCAAAGTGATTACTGATTATTTCTCTTTATAATACAACACAATCTTCTATGTACAGTAGTTTGCAACTCATTACATCAAATTGAAATTATAGCTTGTGTATGTTGAAATAAGACTTCATTGACTTTTCAGGGTATGTAAGAAGTTGATATGCTCAAAAAATTTATCCTTGTAACTTATATTTTGACGAATTTAGGTTTCATTTCTCAAGGAAGAGCCAAGAATCGTGTATTATGCATTCTCTTTTATTTGTGTCTAGAAAAGTATTCATTGACTCTTGTATTTTTTAAAAGATAATGAAACCTCTTCCCTTATTTTAGTTACAATTCATCGAAATGAAAAGATTACAATATCATGTTTGATTGCATTAGGTTTTGAGTCAATTCATAACACCGTCAGTTTCACATCCATTTACCCACTGAGTAAGTAATAGCTCTTAAAAACAACACTAATAAAATCAATCTAGAAATTTTTATTATTAGGCTCTTTTCCACCTACATTAGATCAGGTTGTAGGATTTGGAATAGGGAAGTGAGTTAACTTTCCAAAGTTGCAAACAAACATTAGCATATTGTGATATGGAGTAAATCCATTTATTGCAATTTGGCTCTAGGAAGCTCCCCTTAAAATGGAGTTAAGCACAATATCATGTCGGACCCAGTGGAGTGATCAACGCCACTTCATTTTTTACGATAGAGCAATTTACACGTATTAAAAATGGTGTCGAAAGGTAATTGGGAGTCACTTAGAAGTAAACCTCAAGTTAACCATGTTGAGGAACTTTCAAGGGGATTGAGCTTTGTTACTCTGCCCTTGTGTGTATGTTTGATCTGCGACTGTCCCCCAGGTTAAAACAAATTACATCATAACCTTGGAGACCATAATATTAGGACTATTAATCAAGGTGACGGTAGAGGGGAAGCCTCTGTTGTACCTGGAACATACATTCACTATAATCACTTGGACCTTTTTGGAGGGTATTCTTCATTTGAGATGGCATAAATGAAGATTACTTGCACCAGATCGTGTACAGTAAGCAAGTTGTCAGCGTAATTTATTCCACCTGATCTATCTTTAGTCAGTTTCACATTGATCTTTGTGACATTGGGCTTCATCATCGACTGGTGATTTCGCTGTGAAAAGCTTGTTTGCATGGTTTGATTCCTTGGATTTACTAGCCCATGTTATTTGCTTGTTTCTACTTTTTACAAACCTTAGGTGTGGATTTTGATTTTCAATTGCTAATATTGATAGTAAATTTATCTAAGTTGAATCTAATGGAAACAATGTCAGAAGTTACCAATAAAGAACCCCCTTTTGATAGGAATCAGTCCTCCTTATATGGCTACATTGTCGCTTCCTTGATTCACGATAGGTTTAATGGTGTGGTTGTTTTCAACTTCTTTGATCCCAAATACCCAAATTATTCCACCTCAACCAAGTTTTTCACCTCAGTCGAGCTCAACATCACCAACCTCATGTTGACCCTTTAGCATCTTCACCCAACATGTCTTCCTCTGTTTCTTCTTCTTCGCTTGGTAAAAGCCTTGATGCTAGTAACCAAGTGACTAAGACGAGAAGAAAGGGAAGAAGAAGAAGCAAGATAAGAAGATGTCAACCAACCAACCATGGATATCATTATTGGTAATGTTGAGGAAACTTCCAACATGCATCTCAAGCCCAGATACCCTTGCAAGCTTTGTAAGGGTGACCACTTCCTTATTGATTATCCTGGTATTCCTAAGTTCCCTAAAGTATGGTCAGAAAATTCTTATCAACCTATTGTTAATCCATCAACTAGTGATTGTGAGGTTCCTAAGAAAAAGGGTAAAGTTAGGTTTCCTTGTAGGTTATGCAAGAGGATTCATCATAGTCACATTTTCCCTCATATGGATGAAGCCTCAAAATTGTTGGAAAAAATTATTGTTTCACGGCAACAACTTCCAACTGGTTATTGTAAACTTTCTCTCAACCTACCGTCAGTTGATGAAGTGATTGATCTAATTCCAAGAACATTCAATCTCACTCTTCCATTGGAAAGTGAAACACATATCACTCAGATTGATGACCGATTGGTTGATCAAGTGGTTTACTTGATTCTATCTTCATTAGATCCCACTCTCCCTTTAGAGAGTGAATTTAATACTGCTTAGGTTCTTCTAGTTACTTCATATTCTTCTACACATGGGGGAAGTTCACCTATTTCCATTGAACCCCCTCCAAGTAATGAGGATATTTCCTTTGATTGGAATAGATTGACAGAGCCTCGTCTTCCTTATTCCACCCCTTTCTAAATCATTTTGAAAGCGTATGATAAAAATGTGTGTCACACAAATGTAGATGAAGGTGCTTCTGTCAATATTTTATCCTCATCGGCTTGGCAACCATTTGGTTCCCCTTAGCTTGCACCTGTTACACAGAATATTTTGGCTTTTAACAGAACCATCAGTGAACATTTAGGGATCCTTCCTAAATTACCTCTTACTCTAGAAGGAAATAATGTATATATTGAGCTTATGGTAGTCCAAGGCCCCTTGGATTTCAATTTGCTCCTTGGGCAAGACTATGTTTATGCCATGAAATTTGTTGTATCAACAATCTTTCACGTGATGTCTTTTCCTCATAATGGAAAAATTGTGACTATTGACCAACTTTCATTCATTGATCCTGATTCATCTACCAACCATCCTGCATCCCTGAATGTTCCTGATATGTAAGTTGTATCTACCTTGCCACAAGTTAATTATGTGGCAACCAGTCTCGTATTTTCAATTACAAATGCAAGCGAGCCTCTCACTGTTTACTCGACTTCTTTTGACTCATATCCAATAATTGACATGGTGGACCATTCAATGCAGACATTTGAACCCAATTTCCTAATACCCATTGATTCCCTTAGCATGTGTTCCTTCCAAAGAATTATTCTTCCTTTTGATGAGATCTCTTGGAAGCCATGGTTGGGAAGTATCCCTTGGCATGTGTTTCTTCCAAATGGAAGTCATGATCCAAGAGTCTGAGAGGATGTTTCTTTTACTATGTCAACCTCATTCAAAAATGAAACAGGTTCTCACAATCATAGTTATTTTCATTTCAAGCTCGCATAAACATGAAACAACCCCTGAGCACAATTCTTGGTCTTGTGTCAAGCTCATTTTAAAAAGAATGAAGCAAGTTGTTATGAGGATGGTTCTTTTATTGTATCAACCTCAAAAAAAATGAAACAAATACCTGTAAGGATAGTTCTTTTGTTGTGTCAACCTCGTTAAAAAATGAAACAAATATTTGTGAGGATGGTTCTTTTGTTCTGTCAACCTCATTAAAAAATGAAACAAATATTTGGGAGGATGGTTCTTTTGTTGTGTCAACCTCGTCAAAAAATGAAAAAAAATATCTGAGGATAATTCTTTTACTGCATCAACCTCATTGAAAAATAAAATAAAGTTCTTGTGAGCATAGTTATTTCCGTTTCAATCTCGCATAAAAATGAAACCAATTTATGAAGTTCATGAGCGTAGTTCTATTTCAATCTCGTTAAAAAATGAAACATGTCCCTTTTTAAATCAAGTCTTTTATGTGATTTTCTCAATAAACCTTTATTTCATCTTCCTAATAGTAATTTATCATTTACTTAAGTAGGTCAAATAAAGCTCGGGGGGCATGTGCCTCTCCATGGGTACATTTTAATTATTTTTTGTGTGCAACAATTTTTTAGCATTTTTTTATGAGTTTCTACTACTTTTCTTATTTATCTTGTGTTGTATTTGATTATTGATGAATTGTAATTTGTAAACATCTGTAAGAAATCAAAAACAATATTCATCCATATATTGTACAAGATAGACTAAGATAGAAGTAGTAGTTTTCATTAACTAAAATGTTTATTAAAAGTGTGGTTTTACAAAAATGTCATCCAAACATGTTGATACATCATCAAAAAAACAAAATCTAGTCCTAAGGCTAGCAGCTACACATGATGATCATGGTAGCAGACAATAGTGTGAGCTACTCATCATAGCAAGTGACTAATCAGTCCAGGAACCCCCACAGTATGCCTCTGATAGTGGAGAGGTGGGTCATCAATCCCAACATATGGGATGTCTAGGGTCAACCTCTCTAGGTTGTGCTCCAGCTCATTCAATGCCTCTATTGTGTCAAGGTTCTATATTGCAAGAGTTGTTAGCTACTTAGTGCAACTATCAAATCTGTGTAGTCTTGTTGGTCTCACCAAGCCCACATCTACATGATCATTTTGAATAGTCAGTTTTGGATGCAAAAAAAATTAAAAATTTGAAAAACACAAAACAACCAAAATGTGAATTTTTTACCTAGGTCACCCCACTACTTTCCAGTTGGTAGTGGCATATCTACATCACCTATATAATCAATGCCTGCATATAGAAAGTCTTCAATCATGATGATTTTATGTTCCAACCATCCAAAGAAATTAGGAGTACTATATCGAATCGATGGGCCTTCACCACCTCCGTGGAGTGCCATGTGTGTGATCCACTTCAACATGCGAGGATTTTGTGGTCCTCCTCCATCTATGGCTACATGTGGGGTGAGAAGGGGGATTCTCTCTAGATCGAATGAGATAATGAAGGCACCATACCCAAAATTCTTGAGTTTGTTGATTTTCACTCTAGTTAGTTGCCCTTTCAAGTTGTCAACTGCCCCTTCACACCAATTGAATATTGTAGGTTGCAAGCACTCTACGAAAATATGCAGCTGAGCCTTGGTGAGCAAGTGAAGTGTTTCACTCCTGCATAATCATGCTAAAATGAAGCCAATAGCTCTCAAAGGAACCCTCTCAATGGTTTTGATATCAATTCTCCCATCTTTGAGAGAAACTCCTTGAAAGCAATGTTGCACTAGATAGGTGGCAGTTGTTTCACCACCTCGTCTATGTCCATACAGAGAAATTTCCACTCCACGGCCTAGGGGCTTTACAAGAAATATATTTCATCAACATCTATAGTGAGTCTATGATCCCTGATCACAAATCACTCTTCTTGTACATTCCAATTTCTCACCATCCATTCTAGCAAGTCTAGTTGGGCCTTCATGCATAGAATTGTGAACATTTTATAGCCCACAGTTTCTCAGAGCCTGTATTGTTTTTGGATGGTTCAAAGTAGTTATATCTTTTTCTTCATGTCACGCTCTCTCCACTCCATTTTTGTAGCTCAAACCCCTGCAAATAAATACAGAGGATCATTAGAAAACATTATGTAATTTTTTGAAAAAAAAATTGGGTGTTTTCATAAATTTTTCAAAGCCATCAGTGCTATGTGTGGCCTCTTTTGAAAATCAGTGCGGATTTGCATGGTTATAGCCCTGAAAACCGCGCAAATCTCATTTTTGTGTTAAAAACTCAATCAGTATGCGCAGGCCCGATAAAGATGAACTACCCACACCGAGGGTGATTTTTTATTTGATAACCCCCCAAAAAACCCTAAATACACAGTAAAATGCAAAATTAAAACAATGAAAACAAAGATATCGGAGAGATGGTTTACTTGGAGAAGACAGCTCGTGAATTTGTCCAACGGTTTTCCCAGGATATTCATTTGAAGTTCTTCGTGAAAAATGCACTCTATCACTCCCAAATGGTAAAAAAAACATAAATGGTAAAAAAAATTGCTTTTTTTGGATTTTTATAAGTTTTTAGGCCCATTAAAATATTATCTTTTGCCTATTTGCATCTAAAATCAATTTTTAATGTATTTACTATATTTTTGAGTGGTGATGATAATTTTCGAGTTTAAGTGTGCAAATCACAAGTTATTTACAAAAACTAATCATTTTGGCAATGAGTATATTTTTATCACTTTTCGAACTCGTTAAAAACTTACGAAAAAGAAAGACGAGTTCTCTCTTTGCCTTTTTGAGACTCCCTAAACATGAAAAGATCATCGAGTACTTGACCATTCGAACTTGTAAAAGTAAATGAGAAGTCATCTATTTAGTATAAGTTTACCCCTTTAATGGAATGAACTAGACTATTTACGAAAAAGGTATACGTTGACTAATCATGGTCAATAGAGTTCTCTCCTGCATTATTTTACCCTTTTCTAAACTTGAGAGACTAAATTTACTAAAATTGACACTATGGACTTTACTTATGTTTTTCTCTTGACTCCCTAATACTAAAAAACATCGAGCTTTACTTTCTCCGGGCTCGTTAAAATTTTACGTTGAAAGAAATGAATGAGTTTTCTTTTTGTCTTTTCAAACTCTTTAAATGTGAAAACGACATTGATTTACCCCTTCAACGGACTCGTAAAACTTAAATAGTGTAGGACTCGTTAAGTATGATGAGACTAAACCACTCCTTCCTAGGGTTCATTAAAAATACTCCGAAGGATGAGCTTACAAGACAAGCATATGTTATCCTCCTCAAACTTACCAAAAATAAAGAGTTACTTGCCAGCAATGGTGGGGGGAAAGTGGGAAAGAACCTTTGTTTATATTGTAAAAGGAAGTATGTTGCTCTTGAACGTGACACTCCATCACCTTTGTGTCCAAGTTGGGAAATCCATTTGCCTCTAAATCTACCATACCTCATTGAAAGTCTTTAGTTAGTTTTGGGCATTATTTTTTAGTCAAATGCTACCAAGTTAGAATTTCGTGTCTCTTATATGTTCAAGAGAAGTCCAACCCCAATCAAAATTACTTTAAAATTCATAGCCTTCAATCGTGTCACCATCCCTTAGTCAATCCTAGATTACTCCAAGTTGTTGTTCTTCAAAATTAGACATGAGTTTCATGTCGTAGGTCCTCCTGCGACGGGCCGCTTCCTAGCAACTTCAACTCATTATATAGGAAGTTGATCTAGAAACCTTCAATACCTTGGAGCCTGCATGCCTTAATGGCGGATTTCTCACCTTCAACGACACATTTTCATCATTGACCTTTGATCGAATGATTCTATGACTGTTCGACATCAAGACATTTATTCACACCTCATAGATTGTATTGGAAGTACCTTGAGAACCATTGTTATTATTAGCGGTTTCTCTCACACTTGTTAACGGCTCACATCATTGAAAGATAATCAAGTGCTTTCTACCATGTTTGACTATGATACATTCACTCACATGGCTATATTCATACTACAAATAGAGAGATGGAGATTAATTTATTTATGTAATGGCTAGGGAGTACATCCATTTCACTTGATTTTGTTGTTATGGGATAGTTTCTAGACCCTCGATCAACTACTACATGGGATATTGTGCTCTCTTTAGTGGCTCAATATTCAATATTAGACCCATGTAGAAACTAGGATATTGGCCTAAGAAAATAATTAATTTATTTCTACAGATGCCAACTAAATTGTCTTCTATTTTTGGGCCCAAAACTATTACTAAAATTGTGTACCGAAACCATGTATTGTGGTGGCATAGAAGCAGACTTAAATTCTCGCTTCTCTAAATCGATGGAGGAGGCACTATTTCCATCCTTTGATCCTAACCCAACCATTGCATCGGTGGAAATCTCGGAAGAATCTTAATCTGAGGATCTTAGAGCATCGTTCCCCGACTCAAGATTCTCCAAACGAAAACAATGTCATTTAACATTTGAGGGTTGGGATCCTCTCAAACCAAAAGATCCCCCCTTAATAATATTAAATCAAAAAATCCAAATATTGCTCTTCTACATGAAATAATGATAGATAAGGCTAAGGCTCAATAATTTTTTCTCAAAATATGCCCCACATGGGAGGTTTGTGCTACCAACACCTTTATTTTTTTCTGAAGGGCTCATTGTTATATGGAATCCAAATGTTTTTACTTTCAGAGCATACAAGACTTGTGGTGGCATTTTCTTGTCTGAATTCTACAAGGGGATTGCACACAAAATTTGTATCCTTAATATATATGCTACCCTACAACATAAAATCCTTCTGGGAGAAGGTTGACTCTATAGAGATACTAGATGTGCAATCCCTAATTGTGGATGGTGACCTTAATTTCATTATGGAAGCAAAGAAATGTTGGAGTCTTAAGGCTAAGATGGACCCACTAGTTGACTTCTTCAAATAATTCTTTTATAGGAAACTCTTATGGGATATTCCTCTTGTTAGTGTCAATATTTTCATACTGCCAACACTGATCAAAATTCCTCTTTTACATCATATTAGTGTCCCATGTTGAAATTTTTATCATTCCACCTAGGTCATCATGTAAAAATTTACTCACTGATGGTAGCCGAATTTCAAACTCCAAAGCCCCTCTCAAAAAAATCAATATTTTTTGGCCCGCCTTCATGTTTCTTTTTGAGCATACATTCATTTTAAAGGCTCGTGTCATCATGTCTTATGTTAGTCAAGTCCACCTAAAGTCTGGTTGTTCAAGGTCCCATTAGGTCACTAGGCTTCATTCCTCCAAGGTCTAATAAAACACCATTCACTGCATAAGGCCAGCAAAAGCATGACAGTGAAAGAAATAATATCCCTTTTTCATTCAAAGAGGATTTGCAAACATGTAACTATGGTTCCCCGAGCTCTAATTTTCATTCCAAAGTATGTGTTTGGTTTCAAATTGTAATTTTATTTCAAAGAAAGAAATGTAATATTTTTATTTATTTATGTAATTTTATGTTCATTATGTGTAATAAGTTACTATCCCTGAGTTGTTCACTCAAACTCTATTGCCAACATATCCCACCTACAAAGGAAAAAGTCATAAGTCAAAGAGCATTGGTGTGAAAATTTGAAAAGTGACATGAAACATTAGAAAATGGGTTTTCAAAGCATAAATCAAACCCGTTCAAGTATGAAATCCCTCAAATACATCAATTCAACATTCATTTGCACTCCTACACTTTCAAAGCATCCTCAGCAAAAGGGAATTTTCGAGTTTTAAATGAAATTGTGCAAAACGGGGGTAGAGGGCGCGTTTTGAACTAGAGTTGCACGTTTGCCTTAAAATGTTGTGCATTTCCTAAGGGTGTTTCCTTAGGGCATTGTGTGCCTTTTAAGGGTGTTGCTCATTTGACCAGATTGTTGCATGTTTGCTTAAAAACATCTAGAAATTTCCCAAAGAAAACTACATCATCTTCGAGCTTCAAAATGTGTCACCAACATGCTCTAGCAAACAAGTAGGTTGAAATCATATCACTCCTCTCCTCCACAGTTGAATTATATGGTGTTTCATTGTGTCTTGGTGTCCTCCTAATTCAAAACCCTACTAACATAATCCCATTCCTAAATTTCATTTTCTAGCATCCCACTACCATTCCTACATTTCAAAACTACCCCATATCACCTCCCTCATATCAGACATCCCCATTTTAATCTCCTCAATTTCCTCACACCATCCCATACTCCAAGGAAAATTTTAAGGATGGAAATTTATCTTAAATTTTAGAAACCTTGGTGATTCCTACTAGTCCATAATATGAAATCTATAAAATGTTTGCAGATATTTTTGTAAAAATATTCAATTTTATAATATTTTTATATAGTCTATATAGATATTTTTTGGCGATTTTTAGGGTAAAATAATTTCATCCTATAAAATTTGGGCGAATCATTTTTGCAAAAAAATGGAAATTAGCGAATCTTTTTTTGGAAAAAGTATAGAAAATTAGCCCATGGGCAAATATTAGCCCCTTAAATCTTCCCTGCCATACTCTCTACACCTACATTCCATTTCATCATCTCCCTAGGGTTTGACTCCAATAACTCATGGCAGAAGAAGAGAACAAAATTCATAGTGAGGAAGAAAGACAGGAGAGGAAGTTATCTAAGAGAGGGGGGAGAATCATTAGACATGAGCCAACCAATACCAGAGAACTCATGGCATCTCCCATCACTATGACAAGCTTTAAGCATGTGGGTTGTTTTGATTTTTGTGAGAAAAGACAAAGGATCCAATGTTGTCTTGTGTTGACCAGATTATTCATCACCAACCTCCATGACAACCAGGTAACCCTTGTTGGCATCACCTTCACTGTATCTCCTACTATCATATCAGCGGCCTCCGAGATCCAAAATGTTGGGGGAAAATGGTTTAAACAAGGAGAATTGGATCATGTCTATTATGAGCCATATCTTAAACCAAGGTACAAGAATGAGAGAAAGAGGATTTTTCCTTTCTCTTACCTCCTAGATATATATGCTCCCATGATGAAAATCATCATGAAGTACTTCACTTGTGAGGGGAGGTTTTCTAGGCTTTATTCCTATCATATCCTGCCACTCATGCATTTCACAAGAGTCAAAATTCTTAATACACCCTACTATCTTTACCGAAGCATTGACAATATGTCATTCATTGCCCAAAAGAAAGATTATGATCATTCAATGAAAAGTATCTTTCACGGCTCCCTCATCAAGATGATAGTCTTCCATTACCTTGATCAGCTTAACATTGCATGGGACACCTTTATATCCAATGCGATTTTCACTATCCCACCTATTCAGCATGGCCAAGAAGCACCTTCATCATCTCATTCATTCCTCCACCTCAGCCTACAGTTCATACATCATCACCAAATCAGTCTCTTTCACCTACCTCACCAACATCATCTCTATTTCACACTGAGACTGGGTCACCTAGTAGGGGTGAAATTAGCAAGCCTAAGAGGGATGATTTGGGCATAATGGCACATACTTATAAAGAAGCCATAGGTATATGTTTTCCCCACAGATTGTGGGATGGGCCTTTCCTTCTTCATCAACAAAGTAGGTGCAGAAGGGCAAGGAGAAGATGACAGAGACAGAGATCCAGCAGCATGAGGAAGACCACCATGAAACAGAGTAAGTTTTTGGCTTAGTTGACCTAAGTGAGTGTGATGACAGTGAAAGCACAAGCATTGTCATCAAATAAAAGGATGCACTCATAGGGGAGCTCCAGGTCAACTTGCAGAGGGAAAAATATATCATTTTGTACTATAAACAAGAAAACAAGCAGTTTGACCAAACAAGAGCTCATGGAGATTCAGCTCATCAAGGCAAAGAGGGAGGTTGAAAAGACTAACATTTTAATTGATGAAGCATATGGAGAATATGGTGAAAAACGTTATGAACAGGTGCCAAGAAAAAGCCCATGGACTAGAGGCCTAAAAAGAGCATTGAAGTTAGAGGAACAGAAAGATGTTGAACTAGCTAATTAGCTCACCCTAAATAAACAGTTTGCCAAAATGATGAATGAGAACCGATACTACTGGATCGAGAGGGTAAATGGTCATGTTGAGAAACTCCTAGTCAAAGCCAAAATGGATAATGAAATTCACAACAAGATGGCTAAACATTATGCCTGCAGAGAAAGGATTTCCAAGGCAAAACTCAAAGTTGCAAAGGAGAAGATTGAAACCTTCACAAAGCAAGAGCAAAAAAGGAGGCTAGACATTCTTGTCGAGGCATCACTCCATGCCTCAAACACATGATTATACATCATCCCACCAATTTTGACAAGTTTTGAGCAAATTTTTCAAGTTGTGAATTTCTGTGTTTTTTGAGGCATTTTTAGCATAGTAAAAAGGTCAAAATCGCAGCACCTACGGTGTTGCACTCTTTTTTGGAGCATATAATGAAAAAAAGGTCAACATAATTGGATTCAGAGTGATGAGGACATGCACCCTGTGCATTTTCTAGGCATTTGGAGACAAGTGGGTCAGTCAAAAAGGTCAAAAACCACCAAAAAACCATGTTTCTACCTCATTTCTGGCTTGGGCATTGCATGTTTACCAGTCTTGAGAGATTGCGTTTTTTACAAGGCAAATGAGCTCCAATTTGAAAAATGAAGACATGTCTATAAATTAGACTTGAAGGGATTTCAAACAAGCCATCTTGGAGAAAATTTGGACACCGGGAAGGCACCCAAAAGCAATCCTAAACTTGGAGGGTGTGTTTGACAAAGAGAGGGCATGTTTGACAAAGAGGAGGCATGTTTGACAATCTTCTCCAATTTTCTAAGCTTCTCTCCTGTTTTGATTTTCACCTTAGCAAACGATGATTTTACATATGTAAATAATCAAATTGGATGTAATTATCATGTTTTATTGTTACCTAGGGTAAATGAATTAGGTAAATCAAGCAGATGAGGTGTAATGAATCAGTTCACTTAGGATAGGAATGAGTCACTTGGACCATCCTACAATTTGGCTATCAGTTCAAACTTTATGTAATATCTTCCTCACCTCATGGATTCGACCCCTGAGGATGAGGGGAAGTGATTTTCATGTCTATTTAGTCCCTTTCTTCACCATTGACAAGAGGTTGACTCAGTTGGATATTGTAGTATTGATCAGAGACACTAGTGTGATCAGTATTTGGCAGAATTTAATGAACGAGTTGCAGTTATTTTGGTGGAATACCTATGGTATGGAATTTTGACATAGTTTCTTCTTATATTTCATGTGTTTGAATGTTTTGTACTCCCATGTTTCATTTCACTTCTATGATATGTTGATTTTCAAGTTGATAAGCAGAATACATCTTCCATGCTTTGTTTTGGGGAAATATTCATAATTTGTCCATTTTCTTCAGTTTAGAAAGAATACATGCTTGTATTTCTCTTTCTAGCACCTCACCAGTCTTATCCATCTCACTTCATAACCTTAAAGTGTTTGAGTGCCTACCTACCTTGCTCCATCAGATGTCTGCAATCATACCCTTATTTACCCTTACCTAGTCTCTTTGACCTAATTCTCTTCCAAAAACCCCATCAAATCAAATCAAACAAACCCTGAGCTACTATATCTACCTAAAACCCTAATCTATCTAGCCCTCTTGGCTGTGATCCTTTGGAGAGAGACTTCTCCGGCTTGGTAGGGCTAGCTACCTAGTCAAAAGGTTGGTATGTGGTTACCTTGGCTGGACTCTTCTTCAGCCTTGGAGATCTGGAGGAGTGATATCACCTCCTTCCCCATTATGCCCAATTTGGAGAAATGGGAGGACAGACGTTGAGGGAATTTCAAACAGGATCAACTGGTTCCTTGTCCACTCAGCATTATGCTAGAGTTTGAAAAAGATAGAAAACATCTCTTTGTTTTCTAATGTGTCAAATTATGATGCAGTCCTATTGGAATGGGAGGGGGAGTTTCTCCATAATCTAGTACCTTTTAAATTCAACCATATGTGTTTGAAGAAGCCTAATTTCTATGAATTAGTCAAGCAGTCATGTCACTCCCATGTTCTAGCAGAAATTTCTTGACCATATCTATTGCTTAACTTAAAATTGAAGTGGGTAAAAAAGGTGGTTCATGCATGGATTATAAAACGCAAACTCGCTCTCTCCAAGGAATTGACTTCAATCGACAAGGACATCATATCTTTTTTGGACCGTTCCATTCCAGAATATTTTTTTGATCATTTTAAAAAAACTATTAAAGACCTAATGGAGAAGAAAGACAAGAATTTAATTTTGCATGAAGAGGAGTAACGTCTAAAAATTCATATTGATTGGATTAAGGGGGGTGACAAAAATACTAAGTTCTTCCACTCGGTTGCTTCAAAAATAAAGCAGTCCAATACCATTTGGGTAATTAGTGGTACAGATGGCTGAACACTCACTTCCATGGAGGATATCAGACATGAGGCCTTCAACTTTTTCAACAACTGATTCAAGGATTCTGAGCAAAACAATATCGAAGAGAAAATGGAATTGGTGAATTTATTTCCAAGAATGGTCAAGGAGGAAGAATTAGTAGTCATGGATGTTGCAATTTCTCAAGAAGAGCTCTTACATACTTTGAAAGATTGGTGAAGGATAAGGGTTTTGGGCCCGATGGCTTGCTCGTTGAGCTACTCATCTTCTTCCTCAATCTCATGGGTAAAGAGTTGACCCAAATGCTGGAAGAATCTAGAATCTATGGTCACATTCTAGGTGCTACCAATGTACTTTTTATGAACCAAACTTATGCAAGAATGAAATAGAATACCAATATAAACATAAACACAGAGATGTAGCAGAAATAAATCTTCATTTTGTAGTAATTTACAGGGTAAGTTCCTTAGATAGAACACCAAAGGACACCGCTCACAAATAGATCACATATCAGTACACCAATATTCTTGACATGGTTAAAATCATTAAAGAGGGAAACAGTTCACTGCCCGAGCCAACGCGACCACTTCAGGAAATTTATTAATGTAAAAGAAAGAAAATTTACATAAGCTTCTCTCATGAATGGTCACCTAACAAATGACCCTCCATGCTCTTTAAATAGAGATCATCGACCAATCGGGTGTTAAGACACGGATCAAGTGTCGGTAATGTTAGCACTGAGATGCAGTGCTGACTTTTTGAAGGTTGAAGGAAAGGATTGGTCTGTTTTGTTGTCCTTAAAAGGGTCCCACATGGGTCATTATTCATCTTCTTTCCTTACCCCACTCACACTTTACCCTTTCTCTTTCCTAGCTAACCTTCATATCTCGACAAACCCTCTTTAGCCTTAGCTCCAAGCGCCAAGCCAAAAAATAGCCATAAAACCTTACCCATATGTCTTATGTGCTTATAGCACATCCCCCAAAGACATCTTGTACCTTCACTACCTCCCTCCGCCATTGATCTTTTCCCGCTGATCCAATGGTCCATGTCCCATCTAATACACCAACATGCCCGATCATTTTCCACTATTAGATCAACCCCGCCAAATCTAAGAGTCAGCGCCCATATCGCGTGGACAACAAGCGTGAAAGGTACCCACACGATGAGGGCGGTTTTTCTTTCTCCCGCTGCTATGTGTCATCCAGTGAATGGCATTAGGCAAGTTCTAACACTTACCGTTTATCGCCTGATGCCCCCCCAATGAAAACCATTTCCACTTAAATCAAACCACCCCACATGTTACCATCCGCACATCTTCACCGCCCGATAACCATCTGATCCGCCTGCCTAAAGATCTGATGGCCTGAACATATTATGCTCACGTCATGACTGCTAGCCTCCAAAAATGATCTCCACTGTACACCTCCCTTGATCCAACAACCACCATTCACAATCTCTCCCAACCATTCATCTGCCCATGCACTCCATACTCCACTCCTTGTCTGTTGCACGAAGGAGAAGATGGCTGACTCTGTCAGTCTGGTGACAGCGTGACCATGAAACTGAATTAAAAGAAGAGCATGGCCAAAGGATAAAAGGACACAGCATGACTCAACAACCAAATTAAATAGTCATGGAACTCCACTGCCAGAATCAATCCGACCACCTAAAGGACATCGTTGTACGACAACCGATCAGGTTTTCGTAGTGAAGAAACCAACTGTGTTCAAAGATGCTATCAGACAGTTAATGGTATTTGGTGGTCAATTAAGACCTCTCCATCCCTAAATGGCTAAGGGTCATTGTAATGATAAATTATAAATAGCCAGAAGGAAGATGTAATCAAGGGTGGCAATTGTGTTTTGGTTCAACTTCTGGAGACTGTAGATATTTTGTAACTTGCAGCGTCTCATCTTCATTTTCAGCAATGCAAGCTTATTTTGTTGTTAATTGCTCAATGCCCATTTCTCCTCTATTCTAAGCTTGTGCCTAAAGTATTGTATTCATGGTTTCTTCTCCATCTAATGCTAGATAATTGTCATCTTATCTCTAGATTAGACAATTGAATGTATCAGTGAGTAGGTTACTCAAGTTTCTTCTGTATCTAATGCAAGATAATTGTCATCCTATCCCTGCATCCATAGATTAGATTTGCAAGTTTCTTTACTGGTTGTAGATGTCCATCATACATTGTGTATGCATCTACTGGTGTGGTTAGCATTCTTTATCTATTCACCTAATTCCCAAACTATTGAGCATTGGTGGTCCAAAGCCTTGTAGTCTAATGGTGTTCATGCATGTCTGGAGTAAAAAAAGAATAGAAGTGGTTATCAGGCTTGAACCAAACCATCACCCATCCCAATAAGTTCCTAGAACCATATTGAAGATTATATGTTACCAGGCATCTCCGAGCTACAACCTAGGAGAGTTTCCTGGAGAGCTAACATAATTGGCGCCATTTCCAGTGAGAGGAGATTGAATCTCATCTTCCCTGGGAGAATGACACAGATCTAGCTTTGATGATAGACAAAATCTAGACACATTTTGGTTGTAATCATCTATCTAGTGACCCTACTAGAGGCCGAAACTCTTGGTGACTCCACATCACAGTTCTGGCTCAGTTTGTGAGGCATGCTCAGAGAAATCCTCAGAAATCACCAGCTGACCTAGTGCCTGACCCTAAGAAGATTATCAAGGAAAGAAAGACATCACAAAAAGGAGAATCAGGATCAGGTAAACCTAAACAATCTTATGCATCTCTGAAAGAAAGGCTTGTAACAGAGTACATACATGTTGAGAATATAGCCTCTAGCACTAGCAGTGAAGAGAAATTTTCAGAGATTCATAAAGCTCCTTATTCTTTAGGTCCTCCTTTGGATTTCAACCCAAAGGAAACCTCCCCTCCTATCCATCATATTCCTTTAACCCTGTCAGTTGTTTCTCAACTCTGTATCATTCAAACTGCCAGCACTCTTCAATCCACCATAGCCATGGCAGGTCCACAAGCACCCACTAAAATGCTTTCTAGGTATGGGCCCTTGGTATTGCCTACTCCTTTGAATGCCATGCTTGTAGGAGAATATCATAAGTACATGCCTAAGTTCACTGGGACAGAGGGAGTCACAACAAAAGAACATCTTGAGTCATTCTATAGTTATGTTGATAACCTAGATATTAGTGAAGATGATGTATGGATGAGAGTATTCATCCAAAGCCTAGATGGAGAGGCTAGAAAATGGTTCAGAGAATTAACCCCTAGGTCTATATCAGGCATTGATGCCTTAGAGGATGTGTTCCTAATGCATTGGGGGGATAAGAAAGATTTTCTCTATTATCATACTGAGTTTGGCAACCTAAAAAGGGAAAATGGGGAGTCATTGTTTGATTTCAATAAAAGGTTCAACCGCATGTACAGCAAGATACCAGCTGAAGTGAAACCTACTCCCACCTATTCCAAGCTCACCTATGCTAATGCCTGTTATTCTAACTTCCGCCTGCTATTGAGAGAAAGAAGATGTGCTTCTCTGGCCGAGATGCAGGATGCAGCCTTGGAGATAGAATCTAATATCATGGCTATAGAGAAACTCAAAGGACATACTGATCAAAGGAGATAGAGGGGTGAATCCTCTTCATAGTCAAACCCAAAGATAGACAAAATGACCAAGATGATAGAGTCATTGGCCTCTAAAATCTCCAAGCGGAAGGTGGAACAACATTTGGGGAAAGGAAGGGGACCTAATACATTTGCTCCTAGAAATCAAAATCTGTATAAGAGAGAAAATGAACAATTACAGATCATGCAAAGGGCAAAAGAGGCCAATGAAGAACAGAAGGTGAAGTCTCCTTTCCAGAACGTAGTCATGGAGGAGGAGCAGTTTGATGAAGAGGATGAGATCCACTACATGGAAGACAAAGGCAGTGCTTCCTTTCTGACATTAGTTGCCTATGAGGAGTCATTACTCAGGGAAGAGACCAGCCAAGAGTGGGACAGAGAAGTTGTTCTGCAAACTGAAGATCAGCGGAGATATAACCTGAGGTCGAGGATGAGTAATGTCAAAGAAAGCCCTGTCCAAAGAGATGTTATCATCACAGGGTAGAAGGTTAGCAAGAAAAAGTGACCAGCAGCTGATCCCAACATCCTCAAAGCACCAGCTCAAGAGGTGAGAGGTCCTAACAATTCCCCTTCCCCTTTCAGTTTTGAATCAGAAGTCCAGAAGTTGAAAATATTCATACCCCTGATAGAGCTAGTAAAGAATGAGGCCTTTAAGAAACCCATCCTTGACGCCCTTGAGCTCAAAGCCACACAAGCATCAAATGACTATGGCAATTTGCAAGATGACAAACCTGCAGTTATTCTTAGCCCAATGACTGAACTTGTTGATGAAAATTCCCCATCATTTTATGTCTCCTTGACCATTCATGACAAAATCCTTCACAATTGCCTACTGGACACAAGCGCTAGTCATAATCTAATGCCCAAAGCTGTCATGGATGAGTTAGGCCTTGATATCACCAGATCTTATCATGACTTGTTCTCTTTCAATCCCAGAAAACTGAAATGTGTAGGGTTGATCAAAGACTTGGCCATCACCTTATCTCAGTTGCCCACGAAGAGCATGATGATGGATATTGTGGTAGCAAATGTGCCCCCAAAGTTTGGCATGCTACTTTCCAGAGGGTGGATGAAGAGGTTGGGTGGGACATTGCAAAATGACCTGTCCTATGCCACTGTCCCGGTTTTGGGGGAGAAAGCATAAGGTTGTACAAGGAAGCCAAGCTAGCATATATCATCAATGATGAAAAGAATCCTGCTAATCATCCCATTTATGTTGTGGACACTGATTTTGGAGCATGTATTCTCCAAACTGAAGAATCCCAAATAGCCTCAGTGCAACTCAAGAAACCAGTATGTCAGGCCATGGAGAAGTGTGGGCCATAGATTTGGGATATATTCTTTGATGGAGCTTGCTCTAGGGAAGCTGCAAGAGCAGGTGTAGTGCTGGTATCCCCAACATAGGAATGCATACATCTATCTTTCAAGTTGACTTTTCAGGTCACCAACAATATAGCAAAGTATGAGGCTTTGATATCAGGCTTAAATTCTGGTAGAGAAATGGGAATCAAAGACATAAAGGTGTTTGGAGATGCTGATATCATCATTCAACAAGTAAACAAAGAATTCCAAGCAAAGCACCCCAGGCTAAAAGTGTATAGAGATGAGGTATGGAGGCTCAAATATTCCTTTAGTAGCTTTTGTATCTCATATATTCCCAGAGTCAAAAATCATCTTGTTGATTCCCTTGTTGTGTCTGCTAGCATGTTCATTCCCCCCATGCCCCTAAATTGGCTTATGAAGTTCAGGTAAAATATAGACCATCTCTGCCTGATAATGTCAAATACTGGAAAGTTTTAGAGGATGATGATGAATTCAATAGGTTTCTACAAGTCATTGATGAATTCTCTAAAATTCAAATTGATCAAGAGAATGAAGCCATGGAGGAATGCCATCAATCTCAACTAAGAAACAAAATTGATCAGGACAACATTGTACAATTTCCTAGTAACCATATACCTAGAGGGTTGGTGCCGTTAGAGAAGCT
This sequence comes from Pinus taeda, assembly GCA_000404065.3. NCBI lineage: Eukaryota > Viridiplantae > Streptophyta > Pinopsida > Pinales > Pinaceae > Pinus > Pinus taeda. The sequence continues at coordinate 154,817 of APFE030872441.1, forward strand.
GTTTGACCATAATGATGTACCCTATAAGACTACCCAAAAAGAAAATAACTCTGCAGTCCATAGGCATAACATAGGGAGCCCAGATCATCCAAAGTATATAAATCTGTCCACCCACTTGTCCACTACCCAAATTTCTGAATACTGCACCCTAATGAAGCAATTTGCCGATGTCTTTTCCTGGGAATACAGTGACCTTAAGACTTATGAAAAAAACATTATTGAGCATAAGATCCCACTCGAGAAAGACACCATCCCCTTCAAGCAGAAGCTGAGACCCATAAACCCTCTGCTACTTCCTTTGATTGACAAAGAAATTAAGAAATTGTTGGCTGCCAAGATCATAGTTCCCCTGAGGTATTTGAAGTGGGTAGCCAATCTGGTCATTGTGAGGAAGAAAAGTGGGGAAATCAGGCTTTGTGTTGACTTCAAGAACCTGAACAGATGCTCTAATAAAGACAAATATCCCTTGCCTAAGATGGAACATTTGTTGCAAAAGGTTTCAAGGGCTAGAGTCATGTCTCTCTTGGATTTTTATAGACATATTTGGGCACTGCAACCCCAATCTTATATGTCCATAAACCAAGGGCTTCTAATTCCCTAAAACTATTGTTTCATACCCTAAAGGAACAAGGTCAGCTGATTAAATCATCTCCCAGAAGTTCTCCATGAAAAACTACTCAGAACTGGTCAAAATTGGACCATCTCACCTGCTCCATGGTCAAAGTGCGGTGCATCCCACCTAATGCACATGAGGGGTGAGATGCATACTAAAAAGCCCTTCTATGGGGTGCGATGGGCGAGAGTAGACAAATGGCAGAGATAGTTTACAAGGTGGATGATCATGGAATCTCCAAAAACTTCTCCTGTGACACTTGCCTCTCTGAATTCGCCCAGGGATGAGTAAGAGATCATGAAATGTCCAAGTGGAATTGAGAACTATCAAAGAAATGACACTAATCAAAAACCTAGAAGCTGACTTACCTACCTACAAACATCTATATATGGATCCCTAATGCTAGAGATCCAAAGGCTAGAATTTTGCATCTTGTAAGGAAGTGTTGTTGGTTTCTTTGTGGAACAACATAGTTTTGGGTGATCTAGCTTTTCATGAGGTGAAGAAGGGCTTTCATGCTGGGAGGATGGCGTTGGGTCAAATCAATGGGTTGTAATCCTCTCTTCTACTACTTCTATCAATAAAGCTAATTGAGTTTTCCTCCATATTCTTATATGTCTTTGAATGTTGAATTGATATATGCATTTGTATGGTCAATATATATTTGATCCTATATTTTTTATTAATATAGATCTCTATGCGTTAATGGTATTATGTTGCTTTGACTCTACAGGTGTTCTTTGAAGAAGGACAAGTGAGGAAGGAGCGGCAAAGATCTGTCAAAGGGGAGAGGAAACAAGCAAGGAGCCAAGTGAAAGACTGAGGTTGTTACTCTCTGCTTCTCTCTCATCTACTTCTCATAAAGGAAAACAAAAGTAACTTTTGTTTGTTTGTTTCTAAGATAGCTACCCATCTTAGTGGGACTAGCAGCTCTGAATGGACACTAGTTTTCCCGATAACAAAATGGTGACTCCACTGGGGACCAAATAGCTTGTTTGCTTGTTTCTAGTTTGTTTACTTTATAAACTACAGACGGAGCCTGAAGTTATGCCAACTAGCCTTCGAACTGCTTTTGCTATGCAACTGCAAAGTAGATAAACGTTGCTTCAGTCAATCTCTGGGTTAGTTTATGAATTAAACATCTGACTTGCAAACATCCTAAGTGCCCTGGTGGTGGCTCAAGTAACCTCATTAGATCAGCCCCTATGTTTTGTAATTACTGACTATCATTAGCTCAGCCTAAATCCTTGAACTAAGCTACAAACTGTGACCAAAAACCAAGTTAAAATCTCGTCTCTAGACCATTGCACTGTCTCCTTTTCACAGTCTTGATGCATCGCACCTCCCGTGTGCTGTAGGTGAGATGCATCCCTGTTTCCCTGTGTAACAGGTGCGATGATCAAATAAGACTGTTTCTGCCTCCAGATTTTGGTTTTTCTTCATTCTCTTCAGCTTTATTCAGGAGTTTTGCTATCTGTGATCAATATACCACTATTGAAACTCCCTTCCATTGCATTATTTAGCCTCCATTATACAAATAATTGTGAATGTTTTATGTATTTTTCGCCATTTACAGTTCTCCTTTACAAACAGTAGCTTAATCAAACTATTGTCTTTTGATTTGGAAGTGTCGCAATTGTCGTTTTCAATCAAAGAAAATAATCCTCCTCTTTTTTATAGTCGATTACACTATTACTCTCGTATTTTATTTGAATTAATAGTATTTCAAGTGTCGAAAGCAGTTTTCAATTCAAAATCGCAAAGTGTCGTCCTTGTCTTCCTTTCATTTTTTGAAAAGAAAATTGTTAGTACTGTCACTTTGAAAGAAAAGATAATTCATATTTATACTTAGCATTATTTTTGTCATTCACACATTAAGAAAGCGGAAAACAAATACATGCATGTGCATTTTCATTTAGACAGCTTGTGGAGATTGATTTAGGACAATGCATTTTAGTGTGTGTTCTCTGCTCTATGATGAAAGAATTTCGCTTCTCTTTCCTTAGTAGTTAGAATTTTCATTGCAAAAAGAAGAGTAAACGATTTTTTATCATCTTAGATTGCATATTTAGGAATTGTATATCTACATCACGCGGTGAACCTTAAAGGAAAACTTCTTAAGAAATATCAACTGTAAAATAAATTTCAATGAACATAAAAACACTTTGGAACCTAACACACAACATTTAGAAGTCTAGGCTAGAGACGTATTCCGGCGTCGTAAAGCTTGGTAACTATTGCTTTCATAATAGGTTGGGTGATTCTTCCTCTTTGAGACGACAAGTGCCAGTACAGACTTGTGCTCCCACATACCATCAAGTATATATTGGGAGACCACAATAGGCTATATCCTTTATCCTTAGGAAGCTGTGTCTGTTGCCCTATCGATTGCAATGCACTGAACACAGCATTCGGGAAGATTGACTGCCATACCGTAAAAAGTATTCTGCAATTTTGCGATTGGTTTGGTAATCCCTCTGTCTAGATTTATAGAGTAGTCACTTTCGTTCCTTTTCGAACTCCTTAAAAGAAAAGGTCCATCTGAGTACTTGTCACTTCAAGCTCATTAAAAATCGAAGGCGACTAGATTCATCTTTAGCTTTTTCTCGACTCTTAAAAATTGAAAAAACTAGTTGTGTCAACGCATCATAAAATTTATTTTAATCGGAATAACATCACTGCTCCCTCATTGATCTTAGGTTGAAAAAATGGAGTCCACCAACCAAGCATTTCCCCTTGGGGGGGATCCTAGTCCTTTCTCCTCTTGGGGAGATGTTGGTGCACCTCATATGGCCACATTGTCCCTTCCAGGACTGACAATTGGCCTACCAGTATGGCTCTTCTCGACCTCTGTCATTCAAAGCATCGTGATTCTTGAGCAATCAAATCAGTAACTGGATTATACTAGAGTTACCCCCCAACTTTCTACTTCATTTGTTTCTCCCTCTCCTTCTTCCTATTCGCTTGGTGAAGTTAAAAACCAAGTGACTGAGAAGAAGAAGAAAGGGAAGGAGAAGAAGAAGAAGAATCCAATAGTAAAAAGGGGCAACCAAGCATCGTCTAGTCAAAATCCACACACTGCACCATCCAAACCTAAATCTCCATGTCTCATTTGCAAAGGGGACCACTATCATTGAGATTGTCCTTGCATCCCATGGATCTTAAGGGACTGGTCTCCCTGCTTGCACAATCTGGTGTCATCAACCTCTGATGATCATGTTGAGAGTACACCGTCAACTAGTGAAAATGAAGTCAATGGACAGAAAGGAAGATATAAATTTCCTTGTAGATTGTGTGAAGGCGATCATGCCATCCACCGTTGTCCCTTCCTAGACAAAGCTAAAAGAGTCTTGGATAACCATCTTGCTTCACCGCTACGGCTTCCTCCTGGATACAAGAAGCTCTTACCGAGTCCATCACTAGCTGAAAATCCGACTAACACACCCTTGTGGTCAATCGAAGCATCTACCATTGAAGATAAACCCTCTGGGTCCACACCGGACCAAAGTCAACAGGTTGAGATGGCAGTCGACCCAGTCTTGTCTTCAGAAGGTCTACCTTCAGATGGTACAATCACCAAAGAGAATGAGAACGACACCATTCAAATTATTTTCGTCAACACAGAATCCGATGAACATGGGGGAAATCTACCCATTCCTTTACTGCAGGAAGGAAGTTCGTCAGAGATTCACCCGGTCGTTTTTCGGTCCCTCCTCCAAGCAACCTAGTTGTTTCCTTCGACTGGAATCTACTAGGCAGACCCCGTCTACCGTCTAATGTACCATTCTGAATCATAGTACAAGCTTACAAAATGATCATGGTCAGTACCATCATAGATGAAGGGGCTTCTATGAGTATCCTTTCCTCAACTACTTGGAAAGCACTTGGTTCGCCATCGCTTCTGCCTGAGATGTGAAATTTGATAGGCTTCGATAAAGGAAGCAGTCGACCGTTAGGGATCCTTCCAAGTTTGCCTATAAATTTGAGAAGGAAAACCATTCATCTAAACGTGATGGTAGACCAAGGACCTTTAGATTACAATCTACTCCTTGGGCATGACTAAATTTATAGCATTGGAGTTATTGTTTCCTCACTCTTTTGAGTGATGTGTTTTCCGCATGAAGGCAGAGTGGTCCAGCTCATAGACCAGCTTTCATTCCCTGGTTCACACATAGCTAATAGTCAAGTGCCATCCCTATCTGGTCTTTTTGCGCAAGGAATGTCTCATCAATCTCCAGTCCATCCACCTAATGAGCACGAGTGATTCAGTGATTGTGACTGAAACCCAAGAGGCATGCACCCTAGTCTGCTTCGGTAGGAAAACCCCAAATATAAGGTAGGTTTCCACGTAGGAATATGGCTAGTCTAACTATCCTATCCGTTTGGGAAATTGGATCAGACTGGAAAAGGATTCCTCCGTCCAAAGGTAGGCCTATTCCCGACAAAGCCAAGAAAGAGTTTTGTCTGCAAATTTAATGGTAACCAGGAAACTCTACTTCGTTATACCTAGGGCCATGCAAACCTTTTTGCATGCAAGTGAAAAGAGACCATTTATTTTCTTAGTTTCTAGGTTCCTAACCCTTTAAACTCATAGGATTGGTCATTCCTAGCTTGCATAATGAAAGGATCTAGAGCAAAGTTTCGAATGGAGCAAGCTCCCTAAAAAATGAACATATCGATGAGACATCCTTATTATACGACTGGCACGCGCAGTTTTACGCGAAGTTCAAGCTTGTTAAAAAATAAACCTAGCAATAAGCATATGTTCCACCAGATTTTAAGCTCATTAAAAAATGAACCCACCTTCGGTAAATAACCATTGTGATCGCATAATTATCAGCTTTTGAGCCTTGGTCGTGTTCTTACCATCACCTCCACTCCTTTTTAGCTGATCACACGCCTCCATTTGATTGTTTACCCCTTTTGAGGAACAGCTGCGACGAGTGATTTTGTTAGCCATCTTCTTTACACTGCCATGATTGAAAAGTTCCAAGCCTCACCTAGAACCAACTGTTACCTGAAAACATCACTCGTTCCTTAAGACGAGTCTCCTTTAAGCGCTTTTCATCTGACTCATAAAATATGAAAAGATTGTTGAGCAATTGGCCTCTCCAGCGCATTAAAGCGATCGGAAGTGCTATCCCTTGTTACACTGAAATTTGTCACCATGACTATCTGCAGTTAATATGGCTCTGTCAATAGTCATATTATCCTCCTTGTCAAGCCTAATACCTCTGCTCTTCATGTCAAACTTCAAAAAAGAGAGAAAGTCACTAAAAAACATGTTTATCTCTAGGTACGCAGATTCTCTCTACCTTGCCCGCGTGTACGCATCCCAAGCTCATTGTACCTCCGTACTTGTACGCTCTGTAAGTCAAGGGATGGGTGCGTACCCCTGTAAAGGTCAAAAGGCGCGAGTTTCATCTTTAAAAAGTTAGTTGTGGTCACTTCTAGAGCCTTCTAGAAGAGTGTTTGACGTGTATTGAGCGCCTCCAGATGGTTCATGCATCCCTATGATAGAGGAACTTATCCCATCAAGAGAGGAGCTACCCCATACAAAAGAGGGAGTATCCCATTGATGTTGGAACTGAATAACCTCCTCTAGAACACTATAAATACAGGCATTGGGCCAGAGGAGGGGAGGTTGAAAGCTGAACATTCCAAAGGGTAAATGCTGCTGGAATTAGGACTTCCATTGTTAACTTGTGAGGAGAGATTACCATCCTTTCTTGTTGCCATATTGGAAGTGGGTGAGCTTGTCAAAGTAGAGGAAATCTCTTGTTGGACCCTGGGAGGAGCTTGCACAACACCAAGGCTCAGGTTGTAATGATTCCTTTTTTGTTTCCTTAATACAAATAAGTCCATTCTTCTCAATGATTTGTTGTTAATGAATTATTTCATGTACTCCTTGGTCTATGTGATGAATATGCTTTGTTTTATGATGAATATTCAGGTGTTATGTAATCGTTTGCTTTGTTAGTGTATGCAGGTCTAAAAGTGAAGGAGGAGCTCATCTGGATCAGCAAGGCTGGACTGCTACAACAAGCGTGGGACCTAAGGTAAGATCGAAAACATTTGAATTCTCATAGAATGATGTGTATCTAGAGAAGGATAGCTCTTGTTTGGTTTGTTTGTCATTAGAGAGTCTTAGACTTCTAGGAAGGTTGGATTTGTCCGCAAATAAAACTCATTCCGCATGACAGTCGGTAAACCGGTTCATTAGGTGGACCGGTCCGGTCACCGGTTCCGGTTTTAAAAACATTGATGACCATTCCCAAGGATCGATCCATTCATAATGTATCTTCAATCTGGCTGATTTTTGTTGGTTGCGACATTTTTCTGAGGAATGATTGGGCTTGCCACAATGGCAACAAGGATGGAGATCAAAACACTGATCTTCCATATGACCGGTTCTTTGAGAATGAGAACATTTTGGTTGGACATCAACTTCAGGTTGCGTGCAATTCTGTTTGTCTACAACTTTCTCAGAACCTACTGAGGTGGGTGGTTCAAGAAATCCTGCACTCACGAACGTAATTGGCTTGGAATAATCTGGGATATGTAAGTTGGTGTCATCAGTGACATATCCTAAGCCTCGTCGATTTTTGTTATTTTGAATTTCTTCCTAGGGCTTGATGATGGGTTTGGAAGAAATTTTAAGTGGAACAACTTCGACACTTGAAGTTGTTTGGATGATTGATTTGGAATCAGCATCTTTATCTTCATTTGTATGGTTGAATGACTTGGAAGAAGCACTCTCTTGTTGCAGCTCATCTCTTTGTAGCTGCGACTCTAGTTGAAGAAACTCAATGGTTTCATGTGTTTGTTGTAGATGCCGTGAAAGATCAGCAAGAGTTTCTTTGCTGACATGCACCATGTTTTCATTACTGGAGATGATCAAACTATGAAGAATGTTTAACAACTAAATATGTTGCGCCATCTGAACTTGCTTATTTGAAATCAGGCTCTCTTGTCGTAGAGGTTGTGCTTTGAACTGTTTCACTTGATTTTGTTACTTGAATGACAGGCTCGCTTGCTATGGGACTTGAATGGCATGCTCGCTTGATTTGTTGCTTATTGCACTTGCTGGGAACACTTTCTAGAGTTGTAGAACTTGCTTTCTTAAACTCTGGAATTCACGCTCGCTTGATGTCAATCTCAACTTGCTTGATTTACTTGATGACTTCACGCTCACTTGAAGGAATAGCCACGCTCGCTTGATGTCGATCTCAACTTGCTTGATTTGTGTTAGAGTTGAACTTGTTTGGTTGTTGCAATGAACTTCACTAAAGCTCGCTTGAAGGTTTGAACTTTGTATTGTTTTGATGAAAATTGCTTGAATGAATACTCACGCTTGCTTGTAGGAGATGTGAACTTGTTGTGTGTTTCGTTTAGATTTAAAACTTGTGAACTCACTTGATTGTGATTTAAAGGAAGGGTGTCGAACACTGTCGAAAATGCACCCAAAAAAGCTTACAATGATTTTAATGACTTACTACAATGATTTCAATTTGACTCAGTTCAAGACTTGAGTGTTGGTTTCAACCGAGAATGCACCCTTACAATTAAATGCAATTGGAATTTGATTTCCAAGTTCTTAAATTTGTTTACAAGAATGTTGATGTAGACTTTGCTTTGAAATGCTGGAGTCTGCAGATTCATGAACTTGATTGTATTGAGTGAATTTGTTTGTTGAGGTAGAATGTCGATGTTGAAAACTTTGATTATTTGTTGTTGTGACGCAAATGCATGTGTTGAACTTAATTATCCTTTCTTGATGCTATTTTGTTACAAGTGTTGTGCTTGCTTGCATTGAACTTCATGTGTGTTAAATGAGATCATTTATGTGTCAAAACTAGACACAAATGAAAAAGCAAAAGCATGAAGCCATAAAACACATCCGCCATCAAACACATCCGCCATCAAACACACATAGTGTACCTTAGATCCCCTTATTCAATTTCGGGCGGATCTAAGACACATCAACACCAAAAAAATGATATCTTTATTAATCACTGAGTACATCTGAAGCAATGATAATGCCAAGCTGACAACCCTTTGAAACAACTCGCTTTCAAAATCTGAATGGATAGTGACACGATCCCTCTCAAAGTAAAACAATACTTTTGAATGACAACAACTTTCCCTTATCACTCGAAATACAAAATAATACACTTATATCTCCACAAAATATTCTTTAAATTTACAAAATGTAATGCAACTTATCCCTCCAAATACAAATGGAAACACTCCATATTTCTTCAATTACAAAAAGCAAAAAAATTATAATCCACTAACTTAAAATCTTTTCTTTTAAAACTCCCATTAAAAGAATTTTATGAAGTTCCTTTAAAAAAACTGAAATTTATGTTCACTTTAAAATGTGATTGAATCTATTTTTTAAAGCACACGTCATGCTTTTAAAAAAGAATCCACATCCTTTTACCGTTTAAAATAATTCACCGTGCATTCTTTTAACAACCCTGATACTTTTAGTCATGCTGGCTTCACCATACATTCATGTTGCAGAAATCCATGCAGCAGCGAAAACCTGGATGGTATTAACTTTCACGCAGGTCCTGTCCAAGCATATTTAGCAGTTTCACGCTGGTTCATTCACAATGGTTTCTAAACATTGTTGGTTCCACACGCTATTGGTTCAATGCACAGGTCAATTCTAGAATGTAGCAACAGGCATCACGCAGCAAACACAATATCTGTTCATGATTTTGCCTGCGCCAAACTGCAACACCACCCGAATGAAAACAATAGGCGAACTTATATTCCTCATATCAAAGGAATAGAACAGTAAAAATAGAGACCAAAATTTCAATACTCCAAACCCCGTTGTCTTTCGAAAGCTCCGAAAGCCTCAGCACCACGACGCAGAGCAACAGAGAAAAGCTATGGTCTGGCTCCAGCAAAGTCCATAGTCTGACCTCAAACAACAATATCGCTACCTCAATTCGCTCAAGTGCATAGGTCCTTCACACAATTGCAACCCCAAAATAGATATGTCCACGCAACTTGCAATCACCCAACAGTGCACACACTGACTAATCCACGACTCTGAATTCATTACTCGAATTCCAACATCCATACCAAGGTCTTCTTTTGCTGAATATGCCTTACAAAAATGATTTTCCAGTCATGCCACCGCACCATTCTTCCACTGAGATCAAACTGTGTAGGATTGTCTCCTCTGACTGCTATTAAATGATGGAAAAAATAAATAAATACCCTTTCAAATTTGTGATCTCATATTCTCCTTCGCTTCTTTTGTCAAGTCCAAATATTAATTATGCCAACAAAATCTTGTCTTGTCGCCGCAACACTATCATTCAAACAATCCTTTTGCTCGTTGTTGCCGATGGCACGTGTTCTGCAAATGGGAAAATGGAACAATAGAAAATGGAAGATATAGCTGCAGCCTGGGTTTACACCACTCTGTCCTTCACTCATGAAAGTAATTCATCTGCAAACAATAATTAAATAAAAAATATTTTGTCCTTGCAACACAGAAATAATCAGTCATGGTCTTCCAAAACAAAAACACTCCTCCATGATATCGAGAATTGGCACGATATTCGCCTTCACATGATCTTCTCCTTCCACATTGGTTCGTTACAAGCATTACGCACCACAAGAATTTCAACCCGACGTACCTGACTCGACCTCCTGAATGATCGTCCATACTTAGCAAGAGTGCTACATTCTTACGCCTTATCCCTTGACTAAATGATCAATTGCTATCCACCCAAATGTATTGATTCATCCAGGAACCTCTCACGCAAGTAATATCCCACGTAGTCTCTCTTATATACTTCCACGGATCTTTAAAACAAAACTTCATACATCTTCTCTGATTTATGCCTTCCACTGATGTTGAAAGAACTACAAGCCACTGAAACGATGCTCTAGATATTTATCACGATATTCTAGAAATTGTGTTTCAATGTCGACTTACCTACACAAAGAACTCAACAGCTCATATTTGTACTGCGTGACCACCTCAACGTGGATGAGTGGCATCTCGCTTTGCTGCAGTCGAGAGGTTAAGCCATGGTTTACACACAAGCTTCAATCTCTGGTCCACAACGCTTTAGACTCAGGTTCTCTGGCGCACCAATTTTCTTCACAATCTGTTCTCTTTAGTAGAGAGCTCGGTATAGATGCTCCCGAATATGTCAAGCTCTCTAGTGGAAAAAGGATTCAACTTATTTCCATGCTTCTGTTGTGATCTCGGCTTGTGTGTGTCTCAAATTATTTTTGCTCCTCCTTCCACAGTTGTCCACAACGCCAAGCTCTTTCCACGCTCAATGATCAATGCTACAATAGCTTCACAAATCCTCGCGCTGATAGATTCACATAGGCCCTAAGAACCAAAAAAGCTCTGATACCACATAATACATATTAAAACAACTCAGAAACATATTGCAGTAAACATAGATACAAAACTAGACAAAAATCTTGGCAGAAAAAGCATGTAGTCTCTCTCATTATTATTAAAAATAATTGAATATAGTGTTACAAATAAATAGATGAGAGACAGTGTCTCAAGATAGTGGGTGCTATCTTAGACACCTTTGGTTGAGATAATTTCGCCTTTGGTTGAGATAATATAGGAGTTATCTAAACTAACTCCTATCTTAGAGGAACAACCCAAGAGTTAGACACAAATTCGTAACTTTGAATATTTAATTAATATATTTATTTTTTGGATTTATTATTGTTTTATGAGAGAGGCTAACACTTTCTAGATAATGAGCTGAAGTCGATAGAAATCGATTTGTCATAGGAAATCCCACAACATGAAATCATAGATCAAGTTTTGAGAAATATATTGGCAATGTCTGACTCAGGGATGGTCAAAATGGACGACAAATATTTTGCAGATGAATGGTTTATTTGAATTGACCTCTTGAACACATAACAACACTGTAGATAGTTTGGTGACAATTGACCCAAAGCTAATACCCAAAAACTGGCTGAAGACTTTCAATATGGTTTGATTAACTGTTAGGAAAAGGATTTCCCAACCCAGGTGAACAAAAAGTGTCGTGTTCAATAGTGGTTAATGGCTTTTATAAAACACAAAGTGTAACAAACAGGTTCATTTTTCTCTCTTTTCCCCCACCATTTCTGGCAAGTACCTCTTTACTTTTGAAAAGCTTGAGGAGGATAACATTTGCTTGTTTATAAGCTCATCCTTCGGATGAGTCCAACTTAGTTTAAAATTTGAAACCTAAGAAGGAGGGGTTCGTTCCTATTTAAAATTGAACAGGTCCTTTATTGTTAAATTTTAACGAGTCTAGTATAGGAAAAACTCGGTGTTTTTCAATTTTAGGGAGTCAGAAGAAAATCTTAAGAAAACTGCATAGGTGTCCTTTTTCGTAAATTTGTGTACCCCAAGCCCGAAAAAGTATAAAACAATACTTGAGAGAACCACTTGACCATTACGATCAAGGAATACTTTTCATAATTAGTGGCCCCGATCCAAAAAAGTAAAGAAGCGATCGAAGACATGTCATTTTATAACCAATATCAAACTTGAAATGACAAAAGTCCAACGATCTTTTCATGTTTATACGGTCAGAAAAGAGTTGTAAGTGGACCGCCTTTTTAATTCTGTTTAACGAGTTTAAAAAGGAAACAACTCGGCAATCTTTTCATATTTTACGAGTCAGAAAAGAGCTTAAAGAAGACTCATCCTAGAGGAACGAGTGGTATAAAGTGTAGTAACTGGTTCTGGCAATTGGGAACTGCTCAAAACATGTAATGGTTAAGAGGCTAGCTAATAAAACCACTCATAGCTACGGTCCCTCAAGGGGGTAAACAATCAAGTGGAAGCGTATGATCAGCCAAACAGATGGTGACAATGGAATGAAAACAACTAAGGCTCATCTAGCAGAATTTAGCAGATAAAAATGGCAATGACAAGATATAAAACGGGTATGGGTTCATATTTACACAAGCTTGAACCATGGAGAACACTGCTTGGATTCGGTTTCATGTTTTAACAAGCTTGAAACGAAAAACTATGCTTGTTATAAGTTCGCATGCCCTCGGCATAATGACTCAAATCGAGGTACATGCCCCCCAAGCTTCATTGCATTCAACGAGGTGGATGGAATGAAGGTTCACTTTCGAGGGAGTTGTTTCATTTTTTAATGAGGTTGACACAATAAAAGAACTATCCTCATTAGCCTTGTTCCAATTTTTTTTTAATGAGATTGACACAAGACAAGGAACTATGCTCTTGACCCTTGATTCGTTTTTTAACGAGCTTGACACAAGACAAGGAACTATGCTCCAAAAATCCAGTTTCATTTTTTAACGAGGTTGATACAGGAAGAAACTATCCTCACAACTCCTTGTTTCATTTTTTAACGAGCTTGACACAAGACAAGGAAACATGCTCAGTGACAATAACTTTCTCTCCAGTGACAATGACTTTCTCTTCAGTGACAACTCCTGCCTTAGCTACATCTTCAGTGATTTTAGGTAACAATGATTTAATGAACCATTCCACTAAAATTTAATCCGGAATGAAAACTTTCACTAAACACCTTCTACGTCACCATTCATGAATATGATTAGAAATATATGTGGACATGGATTGTTTTAGTGAAGTTAACAGTTCTGTGCCATTGTCGTATCTGACAAGCAACTGAAAATGAGTTAAGGAAGAAGTGGCTAACTGACCAAAATTTAAAAAGAGCCTCATGGTAACTCAATGTACCATTCGGTGGCAAGACCAATAAGATTTCTTTGAAAAAGACGCAATCGAATTGAATCATCAACAATCGAATTAGATGCACACTAGAGGTGATAAGTCATAACATGATTTGACAAATCCTCACCTGACTTACCCTCGAATTTCGGGATATCACTGGACAACTTATTAGGCATTGGCGGTGTAGTTTTTAACCCCGTACAGAAATTACCTACACACGAATTCTAAATCACAGAAAAATAAACAATGCGAGAGCATAACACATAAAAACACATATACACAGAGATTTCCCACTGGATCCCAAAACTGGGACTACCAGCTTGATTTTTCATTATATTCCTTT
>APFE030872441.1:192760-204512 GCA_000404065.3 Pinus taeda
AGTTTTCCTCCATATTCTTGTATGTCTTTGAATGTTGAATTGATATATGCATTTGTATGGTCAATATATATTTGATCCAATATAGTTTATGATTGTAGATATCTATGCTTGTTGGGTTGTGTTATATTCTTTCCATGACTAACCTACGTAGTGAACTGGGGGGTTAGAGGGGGGGTGGAGCCCCCCCTTGGGTCACAGGGGGGGCGGCAGCCCCCCCTATCCAGGGGGTTTGAGGGGGGTGGATAGCCCCCCTCTACGGGGTCTGGGGCAGCGCCCCGAGAAAAATAAAATTGGACCCTATATTAGGTTGGGCGAACCTACCTATGTTTTTCGGTCCATGGTTTTGGACGCGATGGTTTTTCGGTCCATGGTATTGGATGCTTCGGCATGTATAGATATGTATTGTAACATTGAAAGGAACATAATGAAAAATCAAGCTGGTAGTCCCAGTTTTGGGATCCAGGGGAAATCTCTGTGCATATGTGTTTTATGTGTTATGCTCTTGCATTGTTTATTTTCTTTGTTTTAGAATTTGTATGCAGGTAATTTCTGTATAGGGTTATAACCTACAATGCTTTGATGGTATTATGTTGCTTTGATTCTACAGGTGTTCTTTGAAGCGGGACAAGTGAGGAAGGAATGACAAAGATTTGTCAAAGGGGAGAGGAAACAAGCAAGGAGCCAAGCGAAAGACTGAGGTTGGTACTCTCTGCTTCTCTCTCATCTACTTCTCATAAAGGAAAACAAAAGTAACTTTAGTTTGTTTATTTCTAAGATAGCTACCCGTCTTAGTGGGACTAGCAGCTCTGAATGGACACTAGTTTTCCCGATAACATGGATGGGTTTTCAGGGTATAACCAAGTTGTTGTACATTCAGAGGACCAAGAAAAGACTACCTTCACCACTCCTTGGGGCACTTTTATGTACTCCAAGGTGCCCTTTGGACTGATGAATGTTGGGGCCACTTTTCATAGAGCCATGGATATAGCTTTTGCAGGAGAGAAGGAAAAGTTTGTCCTAGTTTACCTGGATGATATAACAGTTTACTCCAGCAGTCATCAGGATCATTTGCAACATTTGAGGAAGGTGTTTCTAAAGTGTAGAAAGTTTGGGATTTTAGTAAATCCTAAGAAGTCACAGTTTGCTTTGGAAGAAGGGAAATTGTTAGGACATATAGTTTCTATTGCAGGTGTCAAGATTGATCTAGAAAGAGTTAAAGCAATACAAAGATTGTCCATCCCAAGATCGAAAAAGGACATTCAATCCTTTTTGGGCAAGATCAACTTTGTGAGGAGGTTTATTCCCATTTTTGCAGAACTAGTGAAACATATCACCTCCATGCTGAAAAGAGGATCAAAGATTAAATGGACCGATGTAGCAAGAAAATATTTTGAAGCCATCAAAAGAGCTATTATGGAAGCCCTCACTCTAATCAGCCCAAACTATAACAAGGAGTTCCATATCTTCTCTTTTGCTTCCTATGACACCCTTGTAGCAATTTTGTTGCAGAAGAATGATGAAGGTGCAGAGCACCCAGTGGCCTTTTTAAGCAAAACTTTAAGGGATGTTGAATTAAGATATGACATAATTGAAATGCAGGCTTATGCTCTTATTAAGTCTTTAAAAGCATTCTGAATCTACATTCTGCATTCCCGGGTGATTGCTTATGTACCCTCTACCTCAGTAAAGGATGTCCTATCATAGTCAGATTTTGATGGAAGAAGGTCTAAATGGATGTCAGAACTCATTGAGTTCAACATAGAATTGAAGCCTGCCAAGCTTGTCAAAGGCTAGGGCCTGGCTAAGCTTATGGCTGAAGAAAATTGTAGTCTATTGGACATAAATTGCATAGGTACAGATTCAGAGGTCAAACAAGCAGAGGAGGTAACAGAAGAATGAAGGTAGAGCAAGTCATTGGATGATAACTTGGCTACTTGTGAATGGTATTCTAGTATAGCTCATTTCTTGTCGAAGCTAGAGGTTCCTCCGGGCCTTAGCTCAAGTCAAGCCAGAACCATCAAGCTCAGAGCAGCCAAGTTTTGTATTATTGAGAACTTTCTTTATTGGAGGGATCCATCTAGAATCCTCTTGAGATATCTGGACAAAGATCAATCTGTGGAATTCATGCAACAGTTCCATTCTAGCATCTGTGGAGGACATCATTATTGGAAAACCACAGCCCACAAGATCCTGAGCGTTGGGTATTATTGGCCCACTCTATTCTCTGATGTGTTTTCATTTGTGAAATCTTGTGATGAGTGCCAGAGATTTGCAGGAAGAGAGCAGCTGAAATCTTTGCCCCTGAAGGCAATACATGCTAGTGGCCCTTTCCAGCAGTGGGGTTTGGATTTCATGGGGGAGATTAATCTACATTCCAGTGGCCAGCATAGATGGATTCTAGTAGCCACTGATTATTTTACTAAATGGATCGAGGCCATCCCCACTAAGAAAATTGATCACCGCGCTGTCATGAAATTCTTGATAGAAAACATTTTCACCAGGTTTGGCTACCCAAACAAATTGGTTACAGACAATGCAGCAGCTTTCAAGGTAAAAGAGTTGGTGGACATATGTGACTCAATGGGTATTAAATTAGTGCATTCCACCTCATATTATCCTCAAGGCAATGGCCTAGTAGAATCATCCAATAAAATCTTGGTAAGGATAATAAAAAAGCTACTAGAAGACAACAAGCAGAGCTGGGATTCCAAACTAAAGTTTGCATTGTGGGCTGACAGAGTCACCACCAAGAAGTCCACAGGGAACTCTCCATTCAAGCTTGTCTACAGCACTGAGGTTGTTTTTCCAATCCAATTGATCCTCCTTGTGGCCAAATTCTTGCAAGAAGAGCAGAACGAGGAAAATGACATGGCAAGGAGGATGAGTGACTTGGTTGAAGTTCATCAGATTCGAGATAAACTGATTGAGAGGTTTGCAATACATCAAAGGAAAATCAAGGAAGCTTTTGATAGAAAGGCAAAGATGGACAATTTTCAGGTTGGTGATTGGGTCCTCAAATGGGATGCACTGAAGGAAAATAAAGGCAACCATGGTAAATTTGATGCTCTGTGGACAAGGCTATTTGTCATCTCTCAGGTCCAGGGAAACAATACTTTCTAGCTGCAAAGTTTGGAGGGAGAAGTTGTTTCTGATGGCCCAGTCAATGGGAGGTTTTTTAAAGTTTATTTTATTTAAGGCTTTCAGGCCTTAGTATTGTAAATATGTTATTTCTTCAAATTTTTAGTGTAGGCTTAGATAGACTCCATGCTCAATGGAACACTAGGCAATATTTCCGATCTTGTTTCTTATGAAAAGGGAAGTTGTCTACGGTTCTTGAAACCTCACAGGGAGGATTTCATCCCTAGAAGGAGCCAGTGTTAGCCTTGAGATGCAGTGCTGACTTTTTGAAGGTTGAAGGAAAGGATCGGTTTGTTTCGTTGTCCATAAAAGGGTCCCACATGGGCCATTATTCCTCTTCTTCCCTTACCCCACTCACACTTTACCCTTTCTCTTTCCTAGCTAACCTTCATATCCCGACAAACCCTCTTTAGCCTTAGCCCCAAGCACCAAGCCAAAAAATAGCCATAAAACCTTACCCATATATCTTACGTGCTTATAATACATCCCCCGAAGACATCTCATACCTTCACTACCTCCCTCCATCGTTGATCTTTTCCCGCTAATCCAACGGTCCATGTCCCATCCAATACACTAACATGCCCGATCATTTTCCACCATTAGATCAACCCTGCCAAATCTAACGGTCAGCGCCCATATCATGTGGACAACAAGCATGAAAGGTACCCACGCAATGACGGCAATTTTTCTTTCTCTCACCGCTATGTGTCATCCAATGAATGGCATCGGGCAAGTTTTGACACTTACCGTGTACCACCTGATGCCCGCCCGATGAAAACCATTTCCACTTAAATTAAACCACCCTGCACGTTATTGTCCACGCATCTCCACCGCCAGATAACTGTCTGATCCACCTGCCTGAAGATCCAATGGCCCGAACATATTCCGCTCACATCATGACTGCTAGTCTCCAAAAACGATATCCACCACACACCTCCCTTAATCCAACAGCCACCATTTACAATCACTCCCAACCGTTCATCTGCCCATGCACTCCATACTCCACTCCCTGTCTATTGCACGAAGGAGAAGATGGCCGACTCTGTCAGTCTGGTGACAGCCTGACCATGAAACTGAATTAAAAGAAGAGCATGGTCAAATGATAAAAGGACATAGCATGAATCAAAAATCGAATTAAACAGTCATGGAACTCCATTAGCACAATTAATCTGATCACCTGGAGGATAGCACAGTATCAGAATCGATCAGGTTTTCATAGTGAAGAAAGCAACTATGTTCAAAGACACTATCATACAGTTAATGGTGGCTGGTAGTCAATTATGATCCCTCCATCCCTAAACGGCTAAGAGCCATTGTAATGATAGATTATAAATAGCCAGAAGAAAGATGTAATCAAGGTTGGTAATTGTGTTTTGGTTCAACTTCTAGAGACTGTAGATATTTTTTAACTTGCAGCGTCTCATCTTCATTTTCAGCAATGCAAGCTTCTTGTGCGGTTAATTGCTCCATGCCCATTTCTCCTCTTCTAAGCTTGTGCATGAAGTATTGTATTCATGACTTCTTCTACATCTACTGCTAGATAATTTTCATCTTATCTCTGGATTAGACAATTAAATGTATCATTGAGTAGGTCACTCAGGTTTCTTTTGTATCTAATGCAAGATAATTGTCATCTTATCTCTGCATTGATATATTAGATTTACAATTTTCTTTACTGGTTGCAATTGGCCATCATACATTGTGTATGCATTTGCTGATGTGGTTAGTATTCTTCATCTATTCACCTAATTCCCAAATTTTTGAGCATTGATGGTCTAAAGCCTTGTAGTCTGAGGGTGTTCATGCATGTATGGAGTAAAAACAGAATAGAAGTGGTTATCTAGCTTGAACCAAACCATCACCCATCCCAATAAGTTCCTATAACTATATTGAAGATTATATGTTACCAGGCATCTCTGAGCTACAACCTAGGAGAGTTAACAGGTAATACCTAGGAGAGAATGAACAGTCAGATCACTTCATGTCTAGAAAATATCGTGACCGTCGGATTATACATTACAAAAATTACATACTAAAGAAACAAACATTACCTAACTATACACTAGACCAAGTTATACGTAATCATTTCCTATGTGTCGAAATATCCTAACATCCCCCCTTAGGAACAACTTGGGATGGGATTGAAGGATGTACAAAGATGACACAAAAGGATGAGGAAGGAGGCATTATAGCCTAGTCCGCCTTAGTGACAACTTCCTGAACTCCAACCATAAATCGAAGTTTAGTAAACTTCGCCTCTGTGAGAGCCTTTGTAAAGATGTCTACAACTTGATCATCAGTTCGACAATCTTGCACTTCGAGAACATGGTCATGAATGAGCTTACCAATGAAGTGCATGTATAGTTCATTGTGTTTGTTGCACTGATGTTGGACTGGATCTTTTCATAGTTGAATGTAACTTTGATTATCATACCAAAGTGTAGTCGGATGTTGTTGTTGAAAACCAAACTCTGACAGGATCTAATGAAGAAACATGGCTTCCTTACTAGCTTCAATGGCAGCATGATACTCTGCTTCTACTGAAGAAAGATAAATGGCACTTTGTTTCTTGCAAGCCCAAGTAATAGGTCCATAACCAAGACTGAAGTCATAACCTGCAATAGAATTTTGATCATCAGGGTCACCAGCCCAATCAGAATTAGTGAAACCAACCAATAGAGAAGATGCTTCTGCATTGTAATGAATCTTAAACTAAATTGTACCTCAAATATAATGAAGTATTCTTTTAGCTACTTTCCAATGACTTTCATGCGGGTTTTTCTTAAACCGAGCAACAAGGCCAACAGCAAAGGAAAGGTCAAGACGGGTATGGGTTAGATACAAAAGTTTTCCAACAAGCTAACGGTATAAGGTAGCATCAATTTCAGGGGAAGTACAAGAGACTGAAAGTTTAGCTCCAGACTAAAAGGGAGAAGGGATTGGCTTATAGTCTTCCATGTGAAAGTGGCGTAGAAGATCACAGGCATACTTGGACTGGGAAAGGGAAATACCTTCTTGGATTGCAAGACTTGAAGACCAAGAAATAATGCAAGTGTCCTAAGTAGGTCATTTCAAATTGCATTTTAAGGTTCGACTTCACATGGTTTATAAGTTTGGGATCACTACTAGTAAGGATAATATCATCAACATAAATAACAAGAATGATAAGAGACTTACCCACTTTCTTGGTGTAGACAGTATTATCAGAATGACACCTAGAAAAGCTAGTATCTAAAAGAAAGCTATCCATTTTGGCATACCAAGCCCGAGGGGATTGCTTGAGACCATAAAGGGATTTCTTAAGCTAACGTACAAGGCTAGAGTCTATCTGTATAAATCCAAGAGGTGGATTTAACATCCATCTAATGGAATTCCCATTTGAAAGAGGCAAAAAGGGAAAGAACAAGGCAGATAGAGTTCATTTTGGCAACAAGGGAGAAGGTTTCAATATAGTCAATGCCTTCAACTTGTGAAAACCCTTAGCAACAAGATGAGCTTTATGTTTATCAACTTTTCCATCTGGTCCAAACTTGGTTCTGTAAACCCATTTGCATCTAACAAGTTTTTGTCCCTTTGGAAGAGGAACAAGGTCCCATGTATGATTTGCCAATAATGAAGGATATTCTTCATTCATAGTTGTGTTTCAATCTGGATGGCCTGAAGCTTCTACAAAGGTGTTAGGATCATACTTTGTTGAATCTTGAGCCTGTAAAGAAGAGGCTCTATCTAACTGAGAATATGTATGACGTTGATATGTAGGATCACCTGCAAGAGCACTTTTTGCATCCTGAGTACCACAGACCCATTTTGAAAGCTAAGGAGCTGAAGGAGGATCCTGAGAAGGTGGGGGAGGATTGTCATCCTCGCTTTCATCATCTGAAGAAGTAATATTTTGATAAGTAGAAGGGATATATAGAGGTGGCACATCCAGCGAACTAGGCTCGTAGGCCAATATATTTTCAACAAAATTTACATCTCTTTTAATGATAACATTTTGGGATTTAAGTTGAAGAAGTCTATATCCTTTGAAATCTTTAGAATATCCAACAAATATACATTTTTCACTCTTAGTTTCTAAGGTTTTATGTTTCTCATCTAGAATGTGGGCCCATGCTTCACTTCCAAAAACATGAAAGTGACTTACATCTAGTTTAATTGAGCTACATGCTTCTTCTGGAGCGATATTCTTTAAAACCTTATTAGGAGTGTGATTTACTATGTTATTTGCATAGTTAATTTCTTCTGCCCAAAAATTAAGACTAAGTCTTTTAGATTGAACCATACAATTAGCCATTTCCTTTAAGGTGTGATTCTTCCTTTCAGCTACACCATTTTTTTTGGAGTATATGGAATAGTATGTTGCAATTGAATTCCATGCTTAGTGCAAAATTTGATGAATTTTTTGTTAACATATTCTATGTTATTATCATATCTTAGCTTAAGAATTTGATGTCCAAATTGTTTCTCAACAAAGGACTTAAAGGCCAAGAACATGTTAAAGACTTTACTCTTGATTTGTAAGAAGTATACCCAAGTGCGTCTAGAGAAATCATCAATGAAAGTTAAGAAATACTTGTAGCCAAAGAATGGAACAACTGGGAGTTGACCACATAAATCACTATGCACAAGTTGTAAAGGCATTGAGGCATGCCAAGAGGCACGTTTTTCAAAACTATCCCGATGATTTTTTCTGAGTACACATCCGAAATAAACACCATCTATGCAAGATACCATAGGAATACCTGTCACCATATTCTATTTACATAGATTTTGAAGGGAGTGATAGTTTAAGTGAAAAAATCGCTCATGCCAAAGTTTTCTCACTTCATCATTATGAACAACAAATACCGAGGGAAGAGTTGATGACCCAAAGTTGTGAAGCTTATACAACCTTTTAGAATTATCAGCAATGTCAGTAGCTAAAATATGTTTAATATCTCTTAGGTCCTTAATTACAACATCATGACATGAAAATTCAATGATTTTACTTTCACCTTAATGAGTTATCTCATATACGATAGAAGATTGCAGGATAAGGTAGGAACACATAATACATCATTAAATTGACCATTGTCTAGATGAATAGTTCCAGTCCCTACAACACAAAGAGATCTATCATCACCAACATATATATTTTTGGTGTTATAATCATTTAAAGAAGAAAACATGGCTTTATTTTTTCCATGTGATAAGAAGCTCCAAAATCAATGAGCCACTCATGAGAATGAAAAGAAGAAGATACATTCAGTGCATAACCAGACCGAGATGCTTGACAACCACATGCAGAAAGTGTTATTCCTGAAGATGAAGTTGAAGTTGAAGAGTGCTCCAAATGGATGTTATGCTTCTTCATTGTTGCTTCCAAGGCTTCCATCTTCTTAAATCATTTGGATTTTAAGTGACCATCATGATTACAAAAGTTGCAATGTCTATCAGTCTTCTTCCCTTTGTTTTTTGTTGTCTTATCATTTTTTTGAGTTGATTTTTCATTTTGAAACTGAAATGTCTTAGGACACTTGTTTGGTTTAGGACCATTCTTGTTATAATGCTTCTTCTTAGGATTCTTTGAACTTGGTTATTGTTGGGTTGCTAAGGCTTTCTTAGAAGAGTTTCCAGTATTAAGAAGACCAAGATATAATATTTTTTCTTGTTCTCTTATTAAAGAATCACAAAAGGCATCAAAAGAGGGGGACTTGTAGTCTTGTCCTTAAGAAATAAAGGTTTATCTAGTATAATGGAAGGTGGAAACAAACACAGAGTAGGTTGGTCCTAAATTAGTAAGAATGGAATAGATAAGGCTACCATCTTCTTTCTTAAACTTAACACCTTCCAAGATAAGTCTAAGGGTCTTGAACTTGGACAAAAAATCTTCAATGGAAGAAAAATTATTGGGGCCCAACATAAGCAACTCATTTTCAAGTTGATGGGCTCTAATTTCATTTTTAATTCCAAAAACTTTATTGAGTCGTTTCATTGTTTCATCGAGGGTATCAATTTCTACGATATGGAATCTAAGGTCTAGAGAAATAGACATCCCTATCAACCAATGAGCTTGATCTTGCTTATTCTCCCATTTGACTTGCTTATTTTCATCTTGAGGTTTAGACTCTTGGCCTGAGGCTATTCTATAAAGACCTTTACTTCTAAGTAAATCCACAATGTAGGATAGCCATTTTAGTTAGTTGGTGTTGTCAAGAAGAACTAGGCATGGACTTTCCATTTTAAAATAAAATGAAATTATATATGTTGAAACTAAGTGTTCAAATGGAAAGATCTCGAAAAATTAGGCCGATTCAAAAAACGGCTCTGAAAACAGCTTCCAGATGAAGAAGTTGTGATTTTTTTAAGAAAATTTGTTGAAGATGTCGATGAACCATGTGAATGTTGAGAAGTGAATGATAATATTATATTAAAAAAAAAAAAAAAAAAACCATTTCCAAACTTAATCTAATTAGCTCACTTTTAAAAAAAGATTACTTTATGTGACCCATTTTTATAAATAAGTGAAAGTCACTTTTACAATGGTACTTTATGAATTAAATAAAAGATAAAGTGACTTTCGAATTATAAGTGACTCACTTTTTATAATGGGTGAGAACACTTTTACATAAAGTAACTTTAAAACATAAGATAAAAGACTTGAACCTAAGACCTCTATTCTCATAAAGTAACTTTACACCAAGTGAGCTAGTTTTTTTTTTCTTTGCTCACTAAAGCTTTGGGGTGCGTGCTTGCTTGAAAAACCTATTTTTTCCTGCAAAAAAAAACGCGCAATCCAAACTAACAAGCAAAATTATCCAAACCTTACAGCTTAAAGCCAGATTTCACCAAAAACTAAATATTTTCCTCGATGTTTCTAATTTCTCGAGATCACACTAAGACGTGGTGGAAAAGAGCATACGCATGAGAAAAATTATTTCTTTATGTTTTTGGTTTGCCAAAATCGCATAGAGTCGCGGGGCAAAGATCATACGCAAAAATGAAAGGTATAGTTCTAGTAATATAAAAAAATTATAAATGACTATAAAGTGAAATAAATAGATAAATAAATAACTATAACTGCAAATAAAGACTATATACCTCTAGATCTTAAAAATGACGTAGTTAGGGCTACCAGAAACCTTTTCGCATGAAGTTGTTGACACCTAATCCTCGCGATTGGGAGAATTGAATGTGAACAGTCATCAAGAAGATGAACTGAACAATCACATTCATGTATATAATAGATAGCTACCTAATGGAATAAATGAATCAGTTTTTCTGGAGTTACTCCTGGCCTGACATGGTATCAAAGCACAGGTCCCAGGTTCTTTTTTTAGCCTTGCCTTGTAACTCCTCTGTCCACTGCCTGCCTTCTGCTCCTCTGTCCACTGCCTACCTTCTGCTCCACTGTTCTGTCCCATACTCTCATAACGCCTGAATTTTCTATGCGCCACTCTGAATTTTCTGTACACTGCTGCGAATGTTCCTCATCTGACTGTGAAAAAGAAAAAGAAAAAAATCTTAGAAAGATTCATCAGGTGCCAAACGCATCCAATCAAGTTTACACTGCTCCAAGTGCTAAACGCATCCAATCAAGTTTACACTGCTCCCTTGCCTCTTTCATCGTGACCCATTTACGTTGGCGAGCATCTTTCTCAGGCCATGAATCGAGTTGCTCAGTAACTGCCAATACAAACATATATCCTTTTCACCAACCTTCTACATTACGATATTTTTGATGCCTTGTGCTTAACAAATCCCATTAACCAAGAGAACCCTCAATCGTTCCTTTCACACCAGCTTCTTCGAGGCAGCTCCATCCCAGAGGCCTGCCCTGATAGATAGCACAGTTTGGTAATGTTGAATGTTAAATGCGCAATTTGGTAATGTTGAATGCGCAGTAACACTGTCCCATTGATATGTTGAATGTTGATAGCGCAGTTTGGTAATGTTGAATGTTAAATGCGCAGTTTGGTAATGTTGAATGCGCAGTAACACTGTCCCATTGGTAATGTTGAATGTTGATAGCGCAGTTTGGTAATGTTGAATGTTAAATGCGCAGTTTGGTAATGTTGAATACGCAGTTTGAAGAAAGTTTGGTAACGCTGTCCCATTGGTAACACTGTGGGTTTATATGCTGTTGAATATTAATTTTGTACGCTGTATAATGGTATGGTAACGCTGTCTAATGGTATGCGCATGTTTAGTGGTATTTGGTATATATGGTATATGAAAGTGAAATGTTGTGAAGCTGTGGAATATTAACACTGCTTTATTGAATACCTGCTCCTATTGAGCTAATGGTCCAGTTATATGTTGAATATATGATATGAGGATGTTTTTATAAACATTGGAGAGATTTGAAGAAACATAGTGCATAAAGACTTTGAAATCTTTTTTCCCCTTTGAGAACAATTTGACTATATAGCAGCAGAAGTTTTTTCTTCATAAGAGCAATTTTTCTTGCCATCAGAAGTATTAGTCTATCGGAAAAAGTTTTTTTTATATCAACAGAAGTAATCTTTTACAGAATGCATTCAATCATCTATATGGCGGGAATAGTTCTCACTAGCAAAGAGAAATATCCTGATTGGTCCCGGATGATACAACACACCCTCATCTTCAATGAGTT
>APFE030872441.1:208203-251844 GCA_000404065.3 Pinus taeda
AAGGAATTTGAGGATTCAACAAAGTATAGACAGCTTGTAGGAAGTCTCATCTACCTCACTACTACTAGACCAGACATTTCATTTGCTGTTGGAATCCTCTCCAGGTTTATGCAAAAGCCTTGTGAGGGACATTGGTCTGCTGCAAAAAGAGTTATAAGGTACTTGAAAGGAACTCAAGACCTTGGAATCAAGTATACACAGGTGGACGACTTCAGCTTGATTGGATACTCTGATTCAAACTTCGATGGAGACAAAGAAACAGGAGTATCTACTTCAGGATATGCTATGAGTCTTGGATAAGGAGCTGTCTCTTGGAGATCACGCAAACAATCAGTTCCAGCAGATTTCACAACAGAAGCAGAATACGTGGCTGCAGCTGAAGCAACGAAAGAAATTGTGTGGCTGAGGAAAATTCTTGAAGATTTGCAGGTAAAACAAGTACAATCAACTCCACTCATGATTGACAACACCTCTGCAATAAAGTTGGCCAAGAACCCAAAGTTCCATGATCGAATAAAGCACATCAATACTAAATATCATCTGATCCGACATCATGTTGAGGCCAAAACAATCCATCTCCGTCATTGTTCCACGAGAAAATTGCAGACATCTTCACCAAAGCACTTGGAAGAGAAAAGCTTGAAAGATTCAGAACGATGCTTGGACTCACCAACATCCCTTCAGATTAAGGGGGGGAATGTTGACACCTAATCCTCAGCAATTGGGAGAATTGAATGTGAACAGTCATCAAGAAGATGAACTGAACGATCACATTCATGTATATAATAGATAGCTACCTAATGGAATAAATGAATCAGTTTTTCTGGAGTTACTCCTGGCCTGACAGAAACAAAAGGGGTTTCTCACTAGAACAGGTGTTCCTAACACAATAGAGCAGTCCTCTTGACCCAGAAGTGGTCAGAAACAATAGATCTAAGAATTGACAATTGTACGCAGTTGTGCTGGCTTTGGATTTGGATCACCAATAGATGTGACCCTCGAATAGCTCTAATACCATGTAGGAATTTACAGGGTAAGTTCCTTAGATAAAACACCAAAGGACACCGCTCACGAACAAATCACATATCAGTACATCAGTATTCTTGACGTGGTTAAAACCCTTAAAGAGGGAAACAGTCCACGGCCTGAGCCAACGAGGCCACTTAAGAAAATTTATTAATGTAAAAGAAAGAAAATTTACATAAGCTTCTCTCATGAATGGTCACCTAAAAAATGACCCTCCATGCTCTTTAAATAGAGATCATGGACCAATCGGGTTATAAGCCGTGGATCAAGTGTCAGTAATACCGAGGAGAGAATGAACCATCGGATCACTTCATGTCTAGAAGATATCATGATCGTTAGATTGTAAGTTACAAAAAGTACATACCAAATAAACATACTTTACCTAACTATACACTATACCAAGTTATACTTAATTATTTCCTATGTGTCGGAATATCGTAACATATTTCTACATATCAAAGAATTGAAAGATGCTTACCTACATAATGGAAATAAACTAACTTAGATGATGGTAGCTTATCTTTGAGAAGGGATGTGGCAGTTACATCCCTCTGAACTATGTTACAATGAAGCTCAAGGGCCCTTTTATTATTCAACAGCAAAGGGAAACCTTAAAAAACCAAAACCCCAACCCTAGGAGATGGAACACCAAGAGTTTGTGGGCCTTGTTGTGGTTATCCAAACAACCAACTTCGTAGGGTCATTTTTCTCTGAGTCTTTTAGCTTGGCCACCAACACTTGCTTTGCATGACATTTGTTTATGTTGTGAGTGGGAGTTTTATGGAACTCACACCACTTGTTGGTGTCCTTCTTCGCCTTCCCATTATTCTTGGCTTGCGGCTTCGAGGAGTTGTCTATGGGGTTTGTGGCCTAGATTTTCCCTTTGCTTTGTAGCTTGGGGGCACCTATGCTCTGCTTTGGGTTCACAAAACCAAAGTCTCACTTCTTCTACTTTAACTTATTTTCAATCTTGATAGCATATCTGTATGTTGCACCAACCGAGGAGATTTCCAAGAACTCCATTTCCTCTTGAATGTATTTGTGAAAACAACCGAGGTACTTGAGCACCAGATGTTTCTCAGAATATTTGATACCCAAATTTGTTTGTGGGGTATGGAAAAAATTTGTCATCCCATGCACAAATTGATCCCTTTGTTGCCACAGCATAGTCCATTGTATGTACTTTTTGTCATATCTCCTAATAGGGTAATATTGTTCCTTGATGGAATCTCAGAAAGAATTCCAAGTGGGTGCTGCTAAAAACAATGATGGTCCCCTCTTGTCCCTATGCACAGAGTAGATTTCCCACTAGTCCTTGACATGGCGGGCATATTTGAGCAGTGAAAAAGTAATATTTTCCCTATTGGAAAAATCATGACCCGAAAAATATCCTTCCAACAAATTTAACCATTTATCTAAGGCATATGCATCTATCTAACCTTCAAATATGGAAATGTCAAATTTGACTTGTACCTTAAAGGGAGTAGCACCTCCAGAGTGGTTTTCAGATAAAGATGCATCACCTATGGGCATCTGTTAAAGGATCTGGCAAATTTTTCCATCATCGCATTCATTTTTCACTTGAGGGCTTCTTCGAGCAATATTTTGAAAGGATATCCTACTCCCTCGTCTTTCTTTTTTTTTCCCATGGGAGGTCGGGTTAGTCCATAAGGCCGGTCTTACAAAGCTTCAACCGATTCAAGCCCTAACTCCTTACCCTGACCTCATTAGGGACATGCACAAAAAGACAAATAAAGAGCAAACCGCTCTCATACCACTTATCTAGACTTATACAGGAATGAAATAGAATACTAAAATAAACATAAACAAATATGCAGTAGAAACAAATCTTCATTTATTAATATCAAAGAATTGAAAGATGCTTACATACATAATGGAAATAAACTAGCTCAGGCGATGGTAGCTTATCTCTAAGAAGAGATGTGGCAGACGCATGCCTCTAAACTGTGTTACAATGAGGCTCAAGGGCCTTTTTATTATTGAAGAATAAAGGGAAACACTAAATGACCAAAACCCTAACCTTAAGAGATGGAACGTCGAGAGCTTGTGGACCCTGTTGTGGTTAGTCAAACAGGGAACTTCATGGAGTCGTAACTTGGTCATATGATCTTCGTTTGGCACGTACAATACTTTGTTAGAAATATCTCTCAAAGTAATACAATATTTGCATCTGACCCCCATCTATGGAAATGAGCAATTTGTGGACCTCAAAAAAACTCCATTTAGGAGGTCAAAACAGCTCCATAAGTTAAGGACTCGAAAAACCACTAAAAATAGTAAACTCTGCTATAATTAAGGAAACTAATGAAACCAACTAGAGGTCTAGGTGGAAGGTGGGTGACCACCAATATCCATCTGTATCAATCCTCCCTCCTTAGGAAGCAATGGTCCCCATTGCATGCAAAGCCTCCATGAGCTGAGGAATTTTTTGTTGAACCTAGTCCTTAGTAAGTCACTTGCCTTAGTGAAGGAGATGGTCTACTTTGACAACTAAATATAGTTGGATCCTCTCCTAGTTAGTTTTCTTCATTTGTGTGTCCATGGTCCTATCAATTGTGGCATGTTCGATATAGCTTGGGTTGATCTGTGTTGGTGTCAGATACTCAGCAATGTCTGATGTGTCTAACAGTGGGGGAAAGTACGGTCGTAGTTAGTCCACATTGAATACTAGGTGTAGGACCAGGAATGGTGGAATGTTGAACTCAAAAGAATTATCTCCTATAGCATTAGTGATGGTGTAAGGCCCATATCAAAGTGGGAGAAGCTTGCATTGGGCCCCAGCAAGGTGCTCATTCTATAAATGTAGCCAAACTTTGATGCCGACCTAGAACTTGTGTGGCACCTGATGTTGATCATGACGTAATTTGTACTTAGCGTTTGCACAGTCCAATATGTCATGAACATACTGGAGGATGTGTCGAATGCGTTCAATGAATCTGGTATCTCTCTCAGCTTCGGACTAGACATGAGCCGAATCTGCCTGAGTAGCTACAAGTGGTATGGCAACATTAATGGGACATAGTGGCTAGAATCCCAACCCACATGAAAGAGGATGTGGCTAGTTCATCTATTGAGAGTTATGTTTTAGTTGTGCTGGAAATAGGGAAGGATTTCATCCCATGTGCGTGGATGCTTCGAGTTGTACATGCACAAGATGTGCACGATCATCGTGTTGACGACCTCTGTTTGGCCATCAATTTGAGGGTGGAATGTTGTGGATTTAGTGATCTTGGTATCCAATAACAACCAGAGGCTTGACCAAAATGCACTTAGGGACCTGTTGTCCTGATTTAAGATAATGGGTTATGGGATCCCAAAGTGTATCCATACTCATTCAAAGAATATTTTGGTAGTGGTCTCTACTGCGATACTCTTCTTGTAAACTGCCATAATGGCCATCTTAAATAATATGTCGACGACCATGAAAACACAGTCGTTTCCATGCTTGGTAGAAGGAAGGCCCGACATCTAATCCATGGATATGGATTTCCAGGGCCCACTAGGTGTAGGCAGAGGAGTATACAAACCTTGCTTCTTGATTGTATGCTTGGCAATTACACAGGCAGGGCAGGATCTAATGTACTTCCCAACATCCTATCGAAGGTTCGGCCAAAAAAAAATACTTTTGCAGCGCTGCCACTATTTTTTCTACCCCAAAATGTCCAACGACTCGACTATATTGCACCTCACAAATCATCTTGGCACGTTCACTCGAAGGAACACAGAGGTGTCCCAGGTGACATAATAGTGTGTCCTAGAGGAACTTTCTTGCCTTCTAGGAACATCTGGTATGTGGTGTCAAATTATGGATCATTGTTGTAAAGATGCAGCCATCCTCAAGTCTCGTGTCCACAAGGGTCGAGCACTGTAGTCAGTGCCATAAATGGCGATTAGATGAGGCATTATGTAACATTATTTGTGTTTCCCTTCTTATACTTAATGTTCAAATTTAATTTTGTCATATATGTGGACCATTTCTGATGACAATCATTTTGCAACTTTCCTTGTGTATGTATGAACTGTAGGGGTCAATGGTTTGTCTAGATGATTGTTTCCTTCCCCATAATGTCATTCTTTCATTGTCGGTTGGCCTACACAATGGAATACATCTCTTCCTCATAGGTGGGATACTTTCAGACTGTATCTGAAAGTGTCTCATTGTGATATGCCACAAAATGGTCCTGCTGGGTAAGAAATGGACCAATAGCATAGTCGAAGACGGTTGTCTCAATTTCAAATGGTTGTTGCAGGTCTAGTAATGCGAGCAGTGGTGTAGATAAGAGGTGTTTCTTAAACTCGAAAAATGCTTTCTATTGGGATTCAAACCAAAAGAAATTTTCTTTCACTCTACCCTTGGTTACTTAACTCAAAGGCCTTGCGATATGAGAAAATTCCAACATGAACCTACGATAGAAATTGGCAAGACCCAAAAAGTTGTAGAGCTATGCTAAAGTGGTTGGGGTTGGCCAATCCCAAATAACTTGTATCTTGGCTGGTGTTGGGTGCCAAATATGCCCATTTTTTCCACTGTACAATTCCACTATTCATAACCTAAATTCCTATATTTTTACCTCATTTCATGCCATAATTCCACAACTTGCCGCCAATTCCTATCTTACACTTTGTGGTAGATTATCATTTGTTTTCTTAACTTTTAAATGATTAGAGATGACTTTGCTATGAATTGCTAATGATGGTTTTTACAATTTTATTTACTACAGGGATTCATTGCCGAAATTCTTCATAAGTCAATTAAACTAGTTACTACAGGTTAAGTACATAATGGTTGTAAATTAAAATCTCAATTTGTGATCAAATGAAGAATAATATTGTGATTATGAGACATGTATCTTGTTCAAAGTACCCTCATTCAGGTAACCGAGAAACCATTTGTCAAAATTCGTCTTCATAAAGAAGTTATGGTTAGCGCAATTTATAAGTACAGAAACAGTGCTGGAATTATTAGTTAAGTACATAATCGGTGCCAAATTATGGGTTAAGTATAGAATCATTGGGTTTGACAGTTTCGGGTCCGCCATGATTTCGGGTTAGCCACAGTTCCATATATTTCAATTTGAAGATTTATTTTGTTTCTTTTTCAAGCTATATGGAGTTGCAATCAGATATTCAATGTCTCAATCATGCTATGCATGGATCATGAGATTTCCCAAGACAAATTTTCCATAACCAATTCCAAAAACATCATTTGAAATGTATTTTTGTAATTTTGTTGGCATTTGGCTAAGATCATATCCTTAAGTTTTGGATCTCAAATTGTGAAAGCATAGTATATAGAGGGAGTACATAGAGGATAGTTACACACAAGAGTTGTAGGTTACACATAGAGGAGCTACGTAGGAGAGGAAGAACAACTACAAGGTTGTTGTATATTAAACTTTTGTTTTTAGATGAATAAAGGATGATGTAGTTGTTGTAGTTTTGGTTTCGATTTTGTGAATTAAGCTTTGACCTGTAGCACAAGGAAAGGAAAGGTCACCTAAACCCATCATGTTTGCAGGGTTAACATAGATTATGTAAGTGTGAATTTTATTGTTTATTTCTTTTTTATATTTAATTTCTTGCAAATGGTTTGAAATAGATTTAATTGCTTTGTTAATGTATTTCTGCATTCTACATTATGTAATTGCTTTCTGATTTATGGTGTGACCCCGGGGATAGTAGCTTATTTGAATTTGAATTTGAATTGATTAAAATAGTTTATTGAATTCTCATTACTTTCATTAGTGCCTTCCAAAATTTCTGCATTTAATTTCGTACTTAAGTTGTTTCTTTGTTTTCGTAGATTTGGATTAAAGATAACAAGTGCATTGCTGCTAAGTCTTGGCAAGCCTTGGAGCATTTTTATGACCATACCCCATACATGATTAACTCCATGGTTACACTTTCAAATTCATGAATGTTGGAAAAGGGAAGTTTCAATTTGAAACGAATTTATGAAGAAACAAAAGCTTATGTTTTAAATTGAATTTCTTGTGTTTATTGCTTATGAATTTATATATCAATGGCACAAGACTCATGTAGCTTATGCTTTGTTTGAATATTTAGAATCGATTAGAGACATAACGTTATTATTTAGTAGAGGTTGTGTATTAATGCTTTAGAAATTGCATGCCATTTACAGAGTGTTATTTTATTTGCTTAGTTAATCATTAAAGTAGATAATTTTTTATTTCCTGATTTTGTAGTGAGATTTAATTAGATTTATTTCTGAAACGGTGTGTGTTAATTCAGATTGGTTCTAAGCTAGGAAATCATAAGTTGTAGAATGAATTTGATTTAAAAATAGAAAGTATGTTCTGTACTTAATTCTATAAACTGATTTACAAACAGAAATTATAATTTTGTACCTAATACTGTAAATTAATTTAAGAACAGTAATTTCGTGCTCTATTTAGCGCCTTATACCGGAATTTTTAGATGTTAGTTTAGATTATACACTCTGATCCTATGTTAAATGCACTTGTGCCTCTAAGTATTAAGACCCCATATTGATAATTTAATGTTGGAATTATAACATATAATTTCCCCAACATTTTTGGCATTGTTGTCGGGGAGGTGCCAAAGGGATTAGAGCATAGTTTCTTTCACAAGTTTATTTTTGTGTGTGGTCTTAGTTGCAGGGAAACTAGAGGGTGGATAATATGGTAAGACGTGAGTGAAGAGCCATGCATATGATTTGGTTTGGGATCGCTTCAAAGTCTGGTTGTCCAAGTAAGCGATGAGTTCAATATTGGTAAGTTTTATTGCAATTAGTAGTTTTAATTCATTTATATTAAAACTTAAATCTCTTTAAAGATAAAACATTTTTGGGGTGTTGTAATAACCCCCAGGTACTAATCCATGTTGCAAGATAGGGATCAACAACCAGCAGGATAAATTCATGAATGGTTGAGAGCTTGAAGAATGTCCCTCAAAGTACTTTCTCAAATCCTACACTAGTTGGGATATTTGCCTCTTAGGAAGAGTTCATCTTGACCACATTCAGGAAATTATCTACCTCTCCACAGCCAAAAAAGGATTTGGAAGTCTCCCTTGATTCCTCCTGCATATCTACCAAGGAGATCGAGAAATTATGTACCAAATCCGATGAGAAGCATCCTTCTAAACCTGAGATCAAGGAACTTTCACCATGCCCATCATCAAGCCTTGTAGGCATTCTGGAGACCAATTATCAAAGTTTTCCCGACATTACCGAGGAGACTTTCAGAGTGGTCCAAATGAAGAAATCAGCCAATACCACTAGGATTACATGGATCATTGGTTCCAGATAACAATCCAGTCAAAGTACCACTCTCATCTTCAAATACTCTTTATATCACATCTTTCAAAACTGTTGATTTTTCATGCTCATGTACCTTCTAAAGTTTATATGTTAAATCTGAGCATGAATATATCTTTGTACCTAATCTGCACATGGCTTCATTGGAAGTTCTTCTTTACTTAAAGGAGGACGTCTTTTCTCCAATAGAGTAAGAAAGTTAGTATTGTAATAAATAAATGAATGAAAATAGTAAAGAGAAAAATAATTCCTTTTGTGAAAACCAGCTTGTCTGGCACAACTAGATAGGGACTTTGCTTGAAAACCAGGTAACTGATGGGAAAAGTTCCCAATAAAGTTTGTAAATTTGTATGAGTTCTTCAAATCATGTATCTTTCAATTCATTATTGTTATATACATATTTGGGCACTACAACTCCAATCATATATGTCCATAAACCAAGGGCTTCTGAGTCCCTAAAAGTGTTGTTTCATACCCTAAAGGAACGAGGTCAGATGATTACATCATCTCCTAGAAGTTCTCCACAGAAAACTACTTGAAACTAGTCAAAACTGAACCATACAGACTGCTTAGTGCAGAGGGTGTGATGCATCTCACCTGCCACATGTAAAAAGTGCAATGCATACTGAAAATCCCTTCTGTAGGGTGCGATGGGCGAGAGCAGACAAATGGCAAAGACAGTTTTCAAGGTGGATGATCATGGAATCTTCCAAAAACTTCTCCTGTGACACTTGCCTCTCTGAATTCGCCCAAGGATGAGTAAGAGATCATCAATCTCCAAGTGGAATCAAGAAATATCATAGAGAAGACACTAATAAAAATCCTAGAAGCTGACTCACCCCCCTGCAATCATTTATATATGGATCCCTCACCCCAAAGATCCAAAGGCTGGAATATTGTATCTTGTAAAGAAGTGTTGTTGGTTTCCTAGTGGAATATCATAGTGTTGGGTGATCTAAGCTTTTCATGAGGTGAAGAAGGGCTTTCATGCTGGGAGGATGACGCTAGGTCAGATCAATGGGTTGTAATCCTCTCTTCTAATCTTTATATCAATAAATCTATTCAAGTTTTCCTCCACATTCTTGTATGTCTGGTAATATATGCATTTGTGTGGCCAATATATAATCTAGTTCTATATTGTTTATGATTGTAGATCTTTGCACTTTGAAGGTATTATGCTTCTTTGACTTTACAGGTACTCTTTGAAGCAGAGTGGTCAAGGAAAGAGTGGCAAAGATCTGTCAGAGGGGAGAAGGAACAAGCAGGGAACCAAGCGAAAGATTGAGGTTGGTATTCTTTGCTCCTCTCCTATCTACTTCTCATAAAGGAAAACAAAAGTAACTTTAATCTGTTTGTTTCTAAGATAGGTACCCGTCTTATTGGGACTAGCAGCTCTGCATAGACACTAGATTTCCCGATAACAAAATGGCGACTCCGCTCGGGAGTGAATAGCTTGTTTGCTTGTCTATATTTGTTTTCTTTATAAACTTACAGACAGAGCCTGAAGTCAAGCTAGCTAGCCTTCGAACTACATTTTCTATGCAAGTGCAAAGTAGATCAATGTTGCTTCAGTCTATCTCTGGGTTTTGTTTATAAACTGAACAATTGATTTGCAAACATCCTAATTGCCCTGGTGGTGGCTCAAGCAGCCTCATTAGATCAGCCCCTGTGATTTGTATTTACTGACTATCATTAGCTCGGCTTAAATCCCTAAACTAAGCTGCAAACTGTGACCAAGAACCAAGTTGAAGTCCCATCCCTAGACCATCGCACCTTCTCCTCTTAGGAATCTGGATGCATCGCACCTCCCGCGTGCAGTAGGTGGGATGCATCACTCTTTCCCTGTGTTACAGGTGCGATGATCAGATAAGACTTCTTCTGCTTCCAGATTTTGGTTTTTTGTTCACTCTCTTCAACTTTATTCAGGATTTTTGTTGTCTGTGATCAGTGTACCACTGTGGAAAATCCCTTCCTCTGCATGATTTAGCCTCCATAGTACAAAGAACTGTAAATATTTTTATGTATTGTTCGCCATTTATGGTTCTCCTTTACAAAGAAGTAGTGTAATCAAACTGTCGTCTTTTGATTTGGAAGTGTCGCAAGTGTCTTTTTCAGTCAAAGAAAAGAATCCTACTGTTCTCGATGGTCGATTACATTGTTACTCTTGTATTTGATTTGAATCAATAGTTTTTCAAGTGTCGAAATCAGTTTTCAATTCATTATCTTCCTTTCGTCTTTTGAAGAGAAAAATCGTTAGTACTATCGCTTGAAACGATTCAGATTTGTACTTAGCATTCTTTTTGTCATTCACACATTAAGAAAGTGAAAACAAATACATGCATGTGCATTTGCATTTAGACTACTTGTTGATTTTGATTTAGGACAATGCATTTTAGTGTGTGTTCTCTGCTCTATGATGAAAGAATTTCGCTTCTCTTTCCTTAGTAGCTAGGATTTTCATTGCGGAAAGAAGAGTAAACGATTGTTTATCATCTTAGATTGCATATTTAGGAATTGTGTATCTACATCACGTGGTGAACCTTAAAGGCAAACTTCTTAATAAATATCAACTGTAAAATAAATTTCAATGAACATAAAAACGCTTTGGAACCTAACACACAACATTTAGAAGTCTAGGCTAGAGACGTATTCCAGCGTCATGAAGCCTAGTAACTATCGCTTTCATTGTAGGTTGGGTGATTCCTCCTCTTTAAGATGACAAGTGCCAGTATGGACTTGTGCTCGCACATACTGTCGAGTATATATTGGGAGACCACAATAGGCTATATCCTTTATCCTTAGGAAGCCATGTCTGCCGCCCTATCGATCACAGTGCACTGAACACAGCATTCGGGAAGATTGATTGTTGTACCATAAAAAGTATTCTGCAGTTTTGCGATTGGTTTAGTAATCCCTCTGTCTAGATTTCCAGAGTAGTCCCTTTCGTTCCTTTTCAGACTCCTTAAAGGAAAAGGTCCATCTAAGCACTTGTCACTTCAAGCTCATTAAAAATCGAAGGCGACTAGAATCATCTTTAGCTTTTTCTCGACTCTTAAAAATTGAAAAAGAAAGTTGTGTCAAAGCATCTAAAATTTATTTTAATCGGAATAACATCATTGTTCCCTCGTTGGTCTTAGGTTGAGAAAAATTAAGTCCACCAACCAAGGATTTCCCCTTGAGGGAAATCCTAATCCTTTATCCTCTTAGGGAGATGTTGGTGCACCTCATATGGCCACATTTTCCCTCCCAGGACTGACAATTGGCTTGCCAATATGGCTCTTCTCGACCTTTGTCGTTCAAACCACCACGATTCCTGAGAATCAAGTCAGAAACTAGATGATACTAGAGTTACCCCCCAACCTTCTACTTCACTTGTTTCTCCCTCCCCTCCTTCCTCCTCACTTGGTGAAGTTGGTAAAGCTAAGAACCAAGTAACTGCGAAGAAGAAGAAAGGGAAGGAGAAAAAGGTAAAAATGGGCAACCATGCATCGTCTAACGAAAATCCACACACTGCACCATCCAAACCAAAATCTCCATGTGTCATTTGCAAAGGGGACCACTATCATCGAGATTTTCCTTGCATCCCTTAGATCTTAAGGGACTGGTCTCCTCGTTTGCACAATCCAGTGCCATCAACCTCTGACGATCATGTTGAGAGTACAGCGTCAACTAGTGAAACGAAGTCTCTGGACGGAAAGGAAAATGTAAATTTCCTTCCAAAATATGTGAAGGCAATCATGTTTTCCACCATTGTCCCTTCCTGGACGAAGCTAAAAGAGTCTTGGATAACTGTCCTGCTTCATTGCTACGGCTTCCTCCTGGGTACAAGAAACTCTTGCCGAGTCCATCGCTAGTTGAAAATTTGACTGACACAACTTTGTGGTCGGTCGAAGCATCTATCATTGAGGATAAACCCTCTGGATCCACACCAGACGAAAGTCAAAAGGTCGAGGTAACAGTCGACCCGGTCTTGTCTTCGAAAGGTCCATCTTTAGATGATACAGTCACCGAAGAGAATGAGAACGACACCGTTCAAATTCTTTTCATAAACATAGACTCCGATGAACATGGGGGAAATCTACATGTACCTTTACCGCAGGAAGGAAGTTTGTCAGGGTCATATCCGGTCGTTTATTCGGTCCCACCTCTGAGCAACCTAGTCGTTTCCTTCTATTGGAATCTACTAGGAAGACCCCATTTACCGTCTAATGTACCATTTTGAATCATTGTACAAGCTTACAGAATGGTCGTGGTTGGTACCATCATAAATGAAGGGGCTTCTATGAGTATCCTTTCCTCAACTGCTTGGAAAGCACTTGGTTCGCCATCCCTTCTGCCTAAGATGAGAAATCTAACAGGCTTCAACAAAGGAACCAGTCGACCGTTAGGGATCCTTCCAAGTTTTCCTATAATTTTGAGAGGGAAAACCGTGTATCTGAATATAATGGTAGTCCAAGGACATTTAGATTATAATCTGCACCTTGGGCGTGACTATATTTATAGCATGGGAGCCATTGTCTCCTCACTCTTTCGAGTAATGTGTTTTCCGCATGAAGGCTGAGTGGTCCAGATCGTAGACCAGCTTTCATTCCCTGGCTCACACATAGCTAATAGTCAAATTCCATCCCTAACTGGTCCTTTCACACAAGGAATGTCTCATCAATCTCCAGTCCGTCCACCTGAAGAGCGAGAGTAATTCGGTGGCCATGACTGAAACCCAGGGGGCATGCACCCTGGTCTACTTCGACAGGAAAACCCCAGGTATAAGGTGGGTTTCTGCGTAGGAATATGACTAGTCTGACACACTCGTCCGTTTAGGAAAATGGGATTATAGTGGAATAAGATACCTTCGTCAGAAGGTATGCCTTTCCCGACAAAGTGAGTGCTTTGTCTGCAAATTGAAGGGTAACCTGGAAACTCTACTTTGTCCGTTAAAAGGTAGGTCTTTCCCGATAGAACAAAAGTTTTGTCTACAAATTGAAGGGTAACATGGAAACTCTACTTCGTTATACCTGGGGGCATGCAAACCATTTTTCATGCAAATGAAAAGCGACCAACGTAACGCTAACCCCATAGTTTTCCTGACTTCAACTGCTTAAGTTAGGTGATTGGTCGGAGCGACTGTTCACCTTTGCAGGGTCCAAATGGCGCCGGCAAAGTAAAGGAAGAGTTTTCCTACCTAACCTTAGTACTTAACTAACCCCTAGGATAGTAGTTGGTCATCCCTAGCTTGCATGCAAGAGGTAGTGGAGCAAAGTTTTGAATGGTGCAGGCTCCTTAAAAATTGAACCTATCGGTGAGACGTCCTTATTCTACAACTAGCACGAGCAGTTTTTATGTGAAGTTCAAGCTAATTAAAAATTAAACCTAAGCAATGGGCAAATGTTCCGCTAGAGTTTAAGCTCATTAAAAAATGAACCAACCTCCGGTAAATAACCATTGTGAATGCATTATCATCAAATTTTGGGCCCTGGTCGTGTTCTTACCATCACCTCCACTCTGTTTTAGCCGATCATACGCCTCCATTTGATTGTTTACCCTTTTGAGGAACAGCTGCAACGAGTGATTCTATTAGCCATCCCTGTGACACTGCCGTGATTGGAAAATTCCAAACCTTACCTGGAATTAGCAGCTACCCAAAAATATCACTCGTTCCTCAAAGACGAGTATCCTTTAATCTCCTTTCATCTGACTCGTAAAATATGAAAAGATTGCCGAGCAATTAGCCTCTCCCCCTTGTTAAATCTATCGGAAGTGTTATCCCTCCTCTAGATTTTAATCTTTTTGGACCTGAGGGATTATTACACAAAAAGATCGAGCGCTTGTTTTGTTCGGCTCATTAAAAATATCGAAAATTCATTCCTTTCATATTATTTTATACTTTTTTAGACTTAAGGGATTATATGACGAAAAATGATTACTGGAGTTTCCTTTCCATCCCTTTTCAGACTCTCTAGAATTGAAAAATGATTGAGTTGTATTTGTCATTAAACTTGTTAAAACCAATAGCGAAAAACTTGTCCATAGAGACAAGAACGGGTTTCACTGTCGCTAGGCTCGTTAAAACAGAGTGATGGGTCTACCCGAAGGGAAAATTATAGAACAAGCATATGTTATCCTCCTCAAGCTTGATAAAAATAAAGAGGTCCTGGTCAGCAATGACTGGGGAAAATTGGGAAGAAAACTTGAAGAAACTTTATTGGTAGCGAGTCGCTCTTGAACATGACACTTTCACTCCATCACCATGATTGAGTCGGGTTGGGTTATTTCATTCACCGGTCATACTACCATTGGTCCGTCATACCATCCATTTTGGGGTTAATGCTACCAATCCATTCAGTGCACGATATGTTCAAGAGAGTCGATCAAGAATTCACCAAAACCAGCTTGTGTCTCTCCACTACAATCCTTCACCCTTCATTCTTTCATGACTGCCACCTGAACCCTGTATCATCAGATGTTTTCACCTCCACAAAAATCATTTGCTCCGTTCCGTGTCGTAGATGTGGGATCATTAAGGCCCTCCTATGAAGGTCATTTCTTGTCAAAGACAACTCATTATCCAAGAAGTCAACCTAAGAACAACCCTTTCAGTACTTTGAAGCTTGCATGCCTCAATGGCAAGTTTCTCACTTCCGGCGACAGGTTTACATCAATGGCCTTCGACCAAAATATTTTGCGTGGTGTTCGACGCTAAGTCCCATTATCACACCACGTGAATTGTACTGTAGTACCTTGAGGGTCATCATCATTATCGGTGATTCCTCTCGCGCTTGTTAACAACTTACATCATTGGCTAGTAATCAGGCGATGTCTTTCCATGTTCGACTCCATAACATTTTGCACATGGATCGACTTGTACTTCGAGCGAATATTGGACGATTTTGAAGACCCTGGATCTAGTTTCATCCATCCAGGCTTCAATATATTCAGGAAAATAAATACATTAAATGTACATCATTACTGCACAGATGATCATCTGAATCAAAGGATGATGGCTCTATCAGAATCATCAGTCTGCCACACAGACGGTTGTCTATCCTATGTACATGAAAATGAATTTATAAAGTTGAGCATGGGAATGCCTGCCTCAGCTAGATCATGAAAATGTTATGAAGATAATGTATTTTATTGTATCTTATTATAGGTCGCCTTCTAGTTCGAAAAACCTCAGATCCTCGTGATAAATCATTTCACCCGACACCAAAGATCTACGACCTCATGCTTTAGGGGGCAAATGTTATAGACATATTTAGCCACTGCAACCCCAATCATATATGTCCATAAAACAAGGGCTTCTAAGTCCTTAAAAGTGTTGTTTCATACCCTAAAGGAACAAGATCAGCTGATTACATCATCTCCCAGAAGTTCTCCACAGAAAACTACTCAGAACTGGTCAAAACTGGACCATACAGACTGCTCAGTGTAGAGGGTGCGATGCATCTCACCTGCCACATGTAAAAAGTGTGATGCATACTGAAAATCCCTTTTTTAGGGTGCGATGGGCGAGAGTAGACAAATGGCAGAGACAATTTACAAGGTGGATGATCATGGAATCTTCCAGAAACTTCTCCTGTGACACTTGCCTCTCTGAATTCGCCCAGGGATGAGTAAGAGACAATCAATCTCCAAGTGGAATCGAGAACTATCAGAGAGAAGACAACTAATCAAAATCCCAGAAGCTGACTCACCCCCCTGCAATCATCTATATATGGATCCCTCATCCCAGAGATCCAAAGGCTGGAATCTTGTATCTTGTAAGGAAGTGTTGTTGGTTTCCTAGTAGAATATCATAGTGTTGGGTGATCTAACGTTGGGTCAAATCAATGTGTTGCAATCCTTTCTTCTAATCTTAATATCAATAAACCTATTCAAGTTTTCTTCCACATTCTTGTATGTCTGGTAATATATGCATTTGTGTGGTCAATATATATCTAGTCCTATATTGTTTATGATTGTAGATCTCTGCACTTTGAAGGTATTATGCTGCTTTGACTTTACAGGTGCTCTTTGAAGTAGAGTGGTCAAGGAAAGAGTGGCAAAGATCTATCAGAGGGGAGAAAGAACAAGCAGGGAACCAAGCAAAAGATTGAGGTTGGTATTCTTTGCTCCTCTCCTATCTATTTCTCGTAAAGGAAAACGAAAGTAACTTTAATCTATTTGTTTCTAGATAGCTACCCATCTTAGTGGGACTAGCAGTTCTGCATAGACACTAGATTTCCCGATAAAAATTATGTTTATACTTGAGTTTCTTGATGTGGGATCCCTTAAAGCCCACATACCAACAAGCCTTGTCCCATCGACATCGGCACATTCTCTGGGATCAAGGTTAGGGTTAGATAAGGTACCTGGGAGCCTGCATGCCTTAATGGCATGTGCCCTTGTCATCTACTAATGAAATACATCAATGTTTCTTAATGGATGAATTATGCAGTCCATTCAACTTCGATAAATCCATTCATGGCTTGTAGAATGTACCTAGTTCCTTGATTCCCATTGACATCAAAGGTGGGTATCTCGCATTGGTTAATGACCTCCTCAATGGTTGATAATCCAATGATTCTTTCCTATGTTCAACATCGACACCATTTATTCACATATGCAATATTGCACATGGGTATGTAGTGGTTGAAGACTATATGGTTTTGTGACCTAAACACAGATTTGCAGCAGTTTGGATCTTTGTATCAGCATTTCCATTTTCATTTGCAACAGTATATTTATTTTAGTAAAGGCTACCATATAGCAGTCTGAACTTTCATTTGTAGCAGCAGTCACCTTTCCTCGGTTGTTTAGGGACATACAACTCCTCAGGCATGGGGAAGAAGGGGACCTTCATTTCATCCTTCATCCTTCTTCAGTAGATCAGATCAACTGTCAAATCAGCTCCAGCAATTTCATCCTTCACTTCATCCTGTAGCGCCAAGCACATCAACCATAAAGGTAAAACTTGAGGTAAATTTGGCTTAAGATTCTCTAATTCATTAGAAGGTGTAGGAAACTTAATGATTCACCACTTCCCATTCTATGCATTTTATCTTTCATAAATCAATATCCTTTTGTTTGCCTTCCATTCGCCAGTCATAATAAAAAGACTTATACTCTTATTGTGAAACCATGTTAAATGCAAAACCTTATGGTATATTAATAAAGGTAGTCTCTATTATGTCTTCTCCTAGCATTCTATTTGTAGGATGAATTCATTACTGCCATGAAACGATAAATGAAACCACCTATAAGCATTGGCCTCATGATGACAGAGTATGCAAGCATCCATTCACATACTTACCATCTCCATCACCACCTCATTTCATCCATCATCTCTTTTTCATTCATCCCTTTCTTGTCCTCAATTTGTATTGCAAAGTAAATTAGTATGATATGTTAATGTGAAGAGTGCTGCTCCACAAGAACCAACACCTCCAAATATTCAAGCAGTGTTGCTCCACAAGAACGAGCACCTCCAAATATTCAAGCAATTTTGATCCACAAGAACAAACATCTACAAAATAATTTCAAGAATCTATAAATGAGCAAGGTATTTGTTTGCATGAGGACATGAAAATCCACATGCATGGAGGGATGTTGGGCCTCAAATATGCCCATTTTTCCACC
Source organism: Pinus taeda (assembly GCA_000404065.3). NCBI lineage: Eukaryota > Viridiplantae > Streptophyta > Pinopsida > Pinales > Pinaceae > Pinus > Pinus taeda. The sequence goes on from APFE030872441.1 coordinate 226,166, forward strand.
ATACAATTCCATTATTCATAACCTAAATTCCTATATTTTTAACTCATTTCATACCATAATTCCACAACTTGCCACCAATTCATATCTTACACTTCATGGTAGATTATAATTAGTTTTCTTAACTTTTAAATTATTAGAGATGAATTTGATATGATTTGATAATGATGGTTTTGCTAAGTTTATTTATTGCAGTGATTCATTGCCGAAATTCTTCATAAGTCAATTAAACTAGTTGCTACATGTTAAGTATAGAATGGTTGTAGATTCAAATCTCAATTTGTGATCAAATGAAGAAGAATATTGTGATTCTGAGACATGGAACTTGTTCAAAGTACCCTCACTCAAGTAACCCATAAATCGTTTGTCAAAATTCGCCATTATGAAGAAGTTATGGTTAGTGCAATTTTTAAGTACCAAATCAGCGTCGAAATTCTGAGTTAAGTACAGAATCGATTCTGAATTCTGAGTTAAGTATAGAATCATTGGGTTTGATGGTTTCAGGTCATCCATGATTCCATATATTTCAAGTTTAAGATTTATTTTGTTTCTTTTTCAAGCTATATGGAAATGCAATCAGATATTTTATATCTCATTCATGCTATGCATGGATCATGAGATTTTCCAAGACAAATTTGCCATAACCAATTCCAAAAATATCTTTTGAAATGTATTTTTGTAATTATGTTAGCATTTGGCTAAGATTAGATCATTGAGCTTTGGATATAAAATTGTGAAAGCATAGTATATAGAAGGAGAGTTACATAGAGGTGAGTTACACAAGAGTTGAAGGTTACACATAGAGGAGCTACGTAGGAGAGGAAACACAATTACAAGGTTGTTGTATATTAAACTTTTGTTTTTGGGTGAATAAAGGATGTTGAAGTTGTTGTAGCTTTGGTTTCCATTTTTTGAATTGAGCTTTGACCTGTAGCACATGGAAAGGAAAGGTCGCTCGAACCCATCGTGTTTGCAAGGTTAACATAGATTATGTAAGTGTGAATTTTAGTGTTTATTTCCTTTTATATTTAATTTCTTGCAAATGGTTTGAATTAGATTTAATTGTTTTATTAATTTATTTCTACATTCTACATTATGTAATTGCTTTATGATTTACGGTGTGACGTCAGCAATAGTAGTTTATTTGAATTTAGAATTTAGAAATAATTAAAATAGTTGATTGAATTCTCATTACTTTCATTAGTGACTTTCAAAATTTGTGCATTTAATTATGTACTTAAGTTTTTTCTCTGTTTTCATATATTTGGATTAAAGATAACAAGTGCATTACTACTAAGTCTTTGCAAGCCTTGGAGCATTGTTATTACCATACTCCGTACATGATTAACTCCATGATTACACGTTCAAACTCATGAATGTTGGAAAAAGAAAGTTTCAATTTGAAATGAATTTATGAAGAAACAAATGTTTATGTTTTATATTGAATTTCTTGTGTTCATTGCTTATGAAGTTATATATCAATGGCACGAGACTCCTGTAGCTTATGCTTTGTTTGAATATTCAGAATCGATTAGAGGCATAATGTTATTATTTAGTATAGGTTGTGTATTAATGCTTTAGAAATTGCATGCCATTTACGGAGTGTTATTTTATTTGCTTGGTTAATCGTTAGAGTAGATAATTTGTTATTTCCTGATTTCGTAGTGAGATTTAATTAGATTTATTTCTGAAACTATGTGTGTTAAGCCAGATTGGTTCTAAGCTAGGAAATCGTAATTTGTAGAATGCTTTTGATTTAAAAACAGAAATTATGTTCTGTACTTAATTCTATAAACTAATTTAGAAACAGAAATTCTGATTTTGTACCTAATTCTATAAATTAATTTAAAGACAGTATTTTCATACTCTATTCAGCATCTTATCCCAGAATACTTAGATGTTAGTTTAGATTATACACTTTGATCATGTGTTACCTGTGCTTATGCCTCTAAGTCTTACGATCCCGGATTTATAATTTAATGTAGGAATTATAACACATAATTTCCCCAACAGCTAGGTCCACATGCACACCTTGCTCATCAATAATGTACCCCAGATATTGAACCTAGGTCATACCAAAAGTGCATTTCTCTAAATTGGCACACAATTTGTTTTATCGTAGGCTTTGGAGTACTTTTCGAATATGGTGTAGGTGTTCTTCCCAATTCTGGCTGAAGATCAAGATGTCATCCAAATACACTACCACGAATGAGTTGGTGAAGGGCTGCAAGATATTGTCCATCAGCCTCATGAAGTTTGCAGGGGTATTTTTCAACCTGAAAGGCATGACCAACCACTCGAAAAGGCCCTCCTCGGATTTGAAGGAAGTCTTCCACACATCAGAGGGTTCGATTGGTACCGGGTGATAACCAAACTTCAAGTCAATCTTGCTGAAATATTTTAGCCCTTGAGTTGGTCCAGAAGGTCATCAATTTGAGGGATCGGATACCTATTCTAGATAGTGATCTTATTCAGCACTCGATATTCAATACAGAGCCTCCAAGTTTCATTCTTCTTTTGTACCAGCACGAACAGGCTCCCACAAGGTGATGAACTTTGTAACAACCCTGGTGAAACGTTCATGTAATAAAAGTTAATAAAGGAAAAATAAGACCACGATTAAGGGACACTTAGTCCAAGCTTAATGTTGGGCAAAGATATCCTAGTGGGCATCACTAGATGTTTTTTTGGCTAAGGATAATTAGCAAAGTCTAAGGAAAAGGCATTAAAAGGTAAAAAAGCATTTTTGGCACATTTAATTATGAAAATAAAGGAAATTAGGAGAAAAGTCTGGTGAAAGATCGTAGGTTGCATGTGAGGAGGAAAATGAAGAAATTAGAAGCCTCGTTAATAAAAAGTCTTATGAGGATCAGTTGGCAAGGTTTTTCTAACCTTTTATTAGTTCAATTTTGGAGCTCTCTCATTATTCTCTCTCTCACTCTTGGTCACTTAGAGTTTTCTTGGAACATTCTATACTTGGATCAAGGAAGGAAAAGCAAGCAAAGGGAAAGCAAGGATCAAGCAGCTTCAGCAGGAATACTTGTAAGTAACATATTGCATCTGTGATTTCTTAGCTAGTTTGGACATGCATGGCCTAGCCTTTCCTTTTTCTGGATGTCATCGAGTGTTGGGATGTTTATCTCGGTTTTGAGCTTTGGATTTGCCGGATGGATTTCAAAATCTGAGATGGAGGTGGTCTTAAGGTTCATTCTTAAAGGCATAGGAATCCCTTGCTAGTATTGGTGGGATACATGGTAAATCTTGAGGGAGGAGTATCGGTTTAGGGCCTAGTGATTCAGGTTTGGATTGGGGTAAATGAGAAACCGGTCTCGGTTTATGGCCTAGTGATCCAGGATTGGATTGCAGTAAAGCTTGAGAGACAAGGAGATAGAAAATTCCTCAAGGATAGTGATGGATTCTAGATGGCATTCCAAGTTCAATTTGGTTGTGATCAGAGCACCTGTTTTGGTGTGATCACGGTTTGGTGGGGGTGGAGGTGGTTTAACCTCTAGATTCCCTTGGTTTTTCTTGGATTGTTTTTTCCATGAGATCCCACATTCATGCTTGGAATATGGCACGGGGGTGACTTGCTAAAATAAATATTTGGTTCAACCATGTCTACGGTCGTGTGGTACATGGAAGTCTTGAACCTCGTTGGATCTACCTGTGATTAATGAAAGCTAAATTCTCTTGTTTTTCACTTGTTTATATGTGGATTTAATGGATGTTATATCTTTGTTATTTTCATGTTTAATGATGTTTATAAGCATGGTTATGTGACTGGTTCATGTCATGGTTAGTTCAAGTATTTACTTGTAATTGTTGAAGTGATGGATGCATGACCTAATTGATGTTATAACAATTCAATGGAGAAGTTGGTGATCCTTGTTATCATGTTTCATAAGTGTTTGCAGTCATTCATGCTCTGTCTTGTATCCTAGACCTGTAGATTGCATTGATGCCAAGTGTTTGACATAATGTCAGTCTTGTATCCTAGACCTTTTTCATCATGTATTTGATGGATTCTGAAAGTACTAACAAGTTTTGGGTAGTGGCCAGAATTCTGGGCTAGAAAAGTGCCTTGAATTCCGCAGATCTTGGCACAAGTTTGCTGGGAAAATTCCCTAGACGCTAGCTTGCAGGCCTGTGAGAGCGTCCAGAGGTCCCTGGACACTGAAATGCCTATAGCATGAGAGAATCCAAAGGTCAAGAGGCATAAAATGTCAGTTGGACCTAAGGGTAGGATGTCTGAGTGGCTAAGATGTCTCCTAGGGTTTTGTTGTCGATGTGGAAGTTATAGTTGAAGTGTTCCATCGATTCCATTTCCTTAAGGTCAGCAAGGAGGTTGAATCATATCATAGTGGGCTCCCTTGTCGCATGTTTACCTCGATTGGTCAATTACTTGGGTAGATGTGGGAGGAGGGTGGTTACATATTGGTATCAGAGTGTGGTTGCACTCTCCTTGGGGGAATGTGTTTGTCATGCATTCATGTCAATTGTACGTGTGTCATTCATCCTTGTGGTCTATGTGCTTGTTACATACGCATGGTGTTGGTCATGGTCGTAGTAATTTTTTCATGGGAATGAGGATGTTATTGTTATGAATCATGTTGTCATGAGTGTATGACTGGTTCGATGTTGTTATACATAGCTTACATGTATCATTTTGTATGCTTGGTTACCTTCTTTTATGCTTGGTTGCATGTATCATTCTTGTAAGCTTGGTTTCAAGTATGGTTCACTTATGCTTGATTATATGCATTCATGTGTGTGTGTGGTTGACTACACATTGCTTATGCATGTTAATGTTTACATGTGGTCAACTCTACAGCGATGTCATGGTTGTTGTTGTCATGCATGTAGTCATGATATGTGTAGTTGATATGTTCATGAATTGATGACTGGAATCTAGCTAGACTGATGGTTACAGGGTTATGTGCCATGTATCATATGTCTTTATGTTGTTATGATTATGCCATACATGTATCACACTGATTTGATGATCTTGCAGAAGAGATATCCTCCCCGAACTATGCTAAGGTACATTGGTTTACTATGATTTGGTTTAGCTTACATAGTATGCCTTGCAGGAAAGAGATCAAAATGGCTAGCAAGATGGTAGACTACAAAGACTCTCCCTATGAATCACATTAGCAGCATGGAGTTGGGCACTCTTCTAATTTGGCAAATACATTGAGAAGATTGAAGGAACAAATAAGAAGTTGTAAGGAGGATAATGAAAAAATCATGCAGGCACAAGAGAAACAAGCAGAGGTTAATGCAGTGACAGAGACCACTTGGGAACAACCATTAGCAAGAGGATAGAAATAATGGGGCGTATGTTAGCGGTCTTATGGTAGTCACAGGTCATACAGAGACGACGCGATCAGAGATAGCAAGTTGTTGGACACTCTGGATAGGAGAGGTGATATACACAGGTATTATTCTAGTTCTGGTTCTGACAGGAATCATGATCATCATCATTATCATCCGTACAAGAATAGTGATAGGGGATACTTCCAAATGAGTTTAAGAAAGCAAAGCCACCTACCCTTAATGGGGAGATGAAGAAATCATAGGATGCAGAGGCATGGTTTCTTGGTATGAGGAAATTCTTCAGATTGCATGATTATTCAAAAAACTTGAAAGAAAAGATAACCACTTTTGGTGTCAAAGGTAAAGCAAATATTTCATGGGAAGATGTGAAGAATGTCAAAGGTATACATGAGGATGAGTTTGAGAGGCTCTTCAAGAATAAGTATTTGTTGGAAAGATACTTTTATGATAGAGCTAAGGAGTTTTATGAGTTGTATATGGGTTCCATGACAGATGATGAGTATACTAGCAGGTTCTTGGAGTTGTTGAGATATGTGCCTTACCTCAAGGAGGAAAAGGCCAAGGTTTAGAGATTCATCAGTGGAATATCAGTAGCATATAGGGACCAGATTAAGTTTGATGAGCCTAGATCATTAGAGGAGTCCATCCGAAAGTTGAAACATTTTTATGAGGAGTCAAAGCGCAAAGTTGAGCCTAAGCACTACTTGAAAAGAATGAGAAAGCTAAAGGAAAATGGCCACAAAAGTGAGAAATACCTCAAGATGCAAGTGAGAAAGAAAATGTAGTCCCTTGCAAGAGGTTCAATATGAATTAGAAGGGATATGGAGAGCAGCAAGCTAGAGGTGGTGGTAGGGAACCATTGCAATGTTGGATATGTGGTAAGGACCATTGTAAGAGGGATTGTCCGCAGTATCAGAGTGGTAGTAGACCCTATATCTACAGTGATCAGGAGGCACATATAGTTGGTGATGTTGGTCATATCATTCCTCGGATCTATGCAGCTTTAGACAATAGACAAACGGATCATCAGGCATCTATCATTGAGATGGATGGTAAACTTTGTGATCAAGTTGTTTCTATTTTGATTGATCTTGGATCTAACTATAGTTATATTAATCCTAACCTGGTGGATAAGTGTGGTCTCAGAAAAGAAGTGCATGAAAATTATTGGTTGGTACAGTTGGCTATAAGTACAAAGAAGATAGTTCACCATTGGGTAAGAGCTTGTGCATTTGACTTAAATGGTATGCCTACAACAACACATTTGAATGTACTTCCATTGATCCGAGGAAGGCATAGCAGTAGATCCAAAAAAGTTAAGGGCCATCATGGAGTGGAAAGATCCTAAGAATGTGGATAAGGTGAGATCATTCATGGGACTGACAGGTTACTACAGGAGGTTCATCAGGAACTTCTCACTCATTACATATCCTATCACATCATTGTAGAGGAAAGGTGAGAAGTTCGAATGGACAAAATAATGTGAGGCTAGTTTTGAGCAGCTTAACCAGTTGTTGACACATGCACCAGTACTAAATATTGTAGATCCAGACAAGGAGTTCGTAGTGTGTACAGATGCTTGCAAGAGAGGACTTGGTAGAGTTTTCATCCAAGAAGGATAGATAGTGTGCTATGAGTCACGGAAACTGAATGAGCCTGACCATAATTCTTCAACCCATGTTCTTGAGCTAGCAGCGATCATACATGCATTGAAGATGTGGAGGCATTATATTCTTGGTAAGAGGTTTGTTTGATGAGCGATCATAGTGGGTTGAGGTATTTGTTTGACCGGTCGAATCTAAATTCCAAACAAGCTAGATGGTTGGCTACCCTTAGTGAGTTTGAATTCAAGATCAAATACATCAAAGGAAAGGAGAACAAGTTGCAAATGCTCTTGGCAGGAAGGTACAGGTAAATCATATAGCAGCTATGAGCTCTTTTGGGACAGAGTTACACGATAGGATCTTGTGGGAAATATAGCAAGATGACAAGTATATGGAGATTATGCACAGGTTATAGCATAGTATAGGTACATGCACATGTGTGGGTGTAGGTACAGGTACAAGCACAGGTACAGGTACAGGCATAGGTACAGGTGCATGTATAGGTACAGGAACAGGTACAGGTGCATGTACATATACAAGTACAGGTATAGGTGATCAGGATGCAGACTATTGTCTCACAGAAGATGGGTTGGTGAGATTTAGGGATAGGATCTATGTGTCAAATTGTAGTGAGGTCAAGAAGCTTATCTTGAGGGAGTTTCACGCCAAACCATACTCGGGTCATCCAAGATATCAAATTGCGTTGACGGTGGTGAAGAAGTTCTATTATTAGCCAAATCTGAAGAATGAAGTGGTAAAATTCATGGCTAGACATTTAGATTGTCAGCAGATAAAGGCAGAATGCAAGCATCCAGGTGGTTGACTATAGCTTATTGTGATTCTGGAATGGAAATTGGAGTTCATTTCCATGGATTTCATTACAGGTCTTTCGAGGATAGTGAGACAGCATGATTCTATTATGGTCATGGTCAACAGGTTGAGCAAGGTAGCTCACTTCATTCCAATGAAGACTGCATATTCAACCAATGAGGTAGCACCGGTGTTCATCAGAGAGATAGTGAGATTACATGGTGTTCTGAAGAAGATTGTGTCGGACAGGGATGCAAAGTTCAATTCAAAGTTATGGAAGGAGCTATTTGCATGTTTGGGTATAGATTTGGCCTCCAGTATGGCTTATCATACGCAGATAGATGGACAGACAAAGAGGGTCAATAGGATCTTGGAGGATATGTTGAGGATGTACGTGATGCACCAGCAGAGGAAATGGGAGGAGTATCTTCAATTGGTTGAGTTCGCATGCAACAATCGTTATAAGGATTCATTGAGGATGAGTCCCTTCAAGAAATTGTACGGACAGAGGTGTAACACTCCCATTAGATGGAGTAATCTAGTGAATAGGGTACTTATTGGACCATATATGTTAGCAGACATGGAGTAGGAAATTCATGTTATAAATAAGAATCTAATGGAAACACGGGATAGATAGAAGAGTTATGTGGACCAACACATGGTTATTCAAGGAGTATCAAGTTGGGGAGCATGTGTATTTGCACATCAAGCTCAAGAAAAGTTCTTTGAGGATTGGATCATGTGCCAAGTTGGCACCATGGTATCCAGGCCTTTTGAGATCCTTGAGAGGATGGACCAGTGGCCTATCGACTTGCACTACCTCTAATAGTGAAGGTCCATGATGTTTTCCATAATTCATTGTTTAAGAGGTATATAAAGGATGTTGATCATGTTATTGATTGGTCTGTATTGCAAGTGGGGTAAGAAGGAGAGTTCCAGCTGGAGCCTCAGTGCATATTGCAGTGGAAACATCTCATGCTCAGGAGCATAGCCATATAGAAATTTAAAGTGCATTGGAAGCACTTTGGGCCTGAATAATCTACATGGGAGATGGTGGATCATATGCAGGCCCTATATCCTTCATTGTTTGTCAGTTGAGGCAAAGCAGTTTTGGTTTGGTATTTGGTATATGTTTGGCATATGTTTTGCTAATATTTTGGTATATGTACGTATATGTATATGAATGTAAATACCGCCATGAGCTAAGTTATAAAGCTCCAATAAGCGGTATGGTTGTAATCTTGTCATGTTGTCATGATGTTTTTCTTTGAGCAGGTCCTTCATTGTAAATACTGCAACGAGCTAAGTTATAAAGCTCCATGGGAAGTATGTTTTATTTTCAGCAGTTTTGCTCAGGTCTTGGTGTGGTTTAACACCGAGGATGGTGTTACCCAAGGGAGAGGGTTCTATAACAACCCTGGTGAAAATTTCATGTAATAAAAGTTAATAAAGCCAAAATAAGACCATGGTTAAGGGACACTTATTCCAAGATGAAAGGTAAAGTGAAAGTTCATAGGTTGCATGAGGAGGAAAATGAAGGAAAATAATGGAAAATGAAGAAATTAGAAGCCTCAATAATAAAAAGGCTTCTAAGGATCAGTGGGGAAGCTTTTGCTAACATTTTATTAGTTCAAGTTTGGATCTCTCTCATTATTCTCTCTCTCTCTCTCACTCTTGGTCACTTAGAGTTTTCTTGGAACACTCTAGCTTTGGATCAAGGAAGGAAAAGCAAGAAAATGGAAAGGAAGGAAAGCAAGGATCAAGGAAGAAGAGCAGGATCAGGCAGCTTCAGCAAGAATATTTGTAGGTAACATATTGCATGTGTGATTTCCTAGCTGGTTTGGACATGCATGGCTTTGTATGTTGGTGTATCGTTCTCTTGTTGTCAGTGGCATGGTTTTTCTGAGTTATGACAGAGGTTTTCAGCCTAGCCTTGCCTTTTTTTGGATGCCATGCTATGTTGGGATGTTTATCTTAGTTTTGAGCTTTAGATTTACTAGATGGATTTCAAAATCTGAGGCAAAGGTGGTCTCAAGATTCATTCGGCATAGGAATCCCTTGACCAGTTTTGGTGAGATACACGGTAAAGCCTGAGGGAGGAATCTCGGTTTAGGGCCTAGTGATCCGAGTTTGAATTGCTTTAAATCCTGAGAGATTGGTCTTGGTTTAGGGTCTAGTGATCCAGGATTGGATTGTGGTAAAGCCTAAGAGACAAGGACATGGAAAATTCCTCAAGAATAATGATGGATTTCGGATGCCATTCCAAGTTCAGTTCAATTGTGATCGGAGCATCAGTTTGGTGTGATCTCGATTTGGTGAGGGTAGAAGTGGTTTAACCTCTAGATTCCCTTAGTTGTTCTTGGATTAGTTTTTCCATGAGATCACACAGTCATGCTTGGAATATGACACAAGGGTGACTGGCTGAAATAAAGATTTGGTTTAGCCATGTCTACGGTTGGGTGATACGTGGAAGTCGCGAACCTAGTCAGATCTGCTTATGATTAATTAAAGTTGAGTTCTCTTGCTTTTTCACTTGTTTATATGTGGATTTAATGTTTGTTATATCTCTATTATTTTAATGGTTTAATGTTGGTTATAAGCATGGTTATGTGACTGGTTCATGTCATGGTTAATTCATGTATTTACTTGTAATTGTTGAGATGATGGATGCAAGACCTAATTGATGTTATAACAGTTCAATTGAGAAGGTGATGATCCTTCTTGTCATGTTTCATGAGTGTTTTTAGTCATTCATGTTATGTCTTGTATCTTTGACCTATAGATTGCATTGATGCCAAGTGTTTGACAGAATGTCAGTCCCGGCTGGGGATGGTTAGGCTTAGTCCTGAGGTTGATTTCTATTTTATTAGCTTTTTCATCATGTCTTTGATGGATTTTGAAAGTTATAACAAGTTATGGGTAGTGGCCGTAATTATGGGCTATAAACGTGCCTTGAATTCTGCAAACACGGGCACAGGTCTACTGGGAAAAATCCTTGGACAATGGCTTGCAAGCCTGTGAGAGCATCCAGAGGTCCCTGGACGCTATCATGCCAATAGAATGAGAGCATACAGAGGTCCCTGGATGTTATCATGCCTATAGCATGAGAGCATCCAGAGGTCAAGAGGCATAAAAGATCAATGGAACATAGGGGTAGGATTTCTGAGATTTCTCTTGGGGATATTATTACTGATGTGGAAGTTATGGTTGAGATGTTCCATCGATTCCATTTCCTTAAGTTCACCAAGGAGGTTGAATCATATCATAGTGGCCTCTCTTGTCACATGTTTACCTCGGTTGGTCAGTTACTTGGGTAGGTGTGGGAGGAGGGTGGTTACAAACTTGGCACGATGTGCCCTTTCTACAACAGTGCCTGGATTTTCCTCTTGATTTCATCGTTCTCTAGAACAGAGAGTTAGTATATTGGTCCATTAGGTAGTAGTGTACCTGGGGTCATATTGATGGATTGCTTTACCTGGTGGTGTACGGGTACCCCTATGGGTGAGGTGAAGATGCCCTTGTACTCCTCCATGACCTTTATCCATCTGCTACTATTGTGTGGAGGATCCCTATTTAAAGGTTGTGGATGTGGCCACAATATTCCTCTTGCTCTAACGGTGAATCATGAGGAAAAAAATCTCGTTTTCGGAAAGGATCTTACTGCATTGTTTCGCGGAGATCAAAGAAAAGGTGATATGCGACTCTACATCTAGTATATTGTACAATTTCTGACCCAAACTAATAATAACAGAACAAGTTTGGATCCATATACAACATGATGCTTCCGAAGGTATGGCTAACCTAATAAAACATCACAAACTTTCAGAGGGGCACCATCGCAAAACACCTAATCTCTAAAGGGCTTGATGATATAAGGCAGGTGACACTACTGGCTGACATGAAAATCTCACCCTTGGTGGAGGCACCCGATGGTGTATGATTGTGGGTGAGTCATGGTTGGAAGCTTCAATCTCTTAATGACCTTGGTTGAGATCGATTCCTTTTGTCTCCCACTATCAATTATGAACTGCACCGAAAAACCCTTTATCCACATTGGTAAGTGGAAGAGGTGCTGCCCCTCCTTTATATCCTCAGGTTCCTCCTTTTAGAGCTTGGTGGTGGAAACCATTGAAGTGGGTTTTGCGTCAATGATCTGCTTTCCCTTGTTAGGTTCCAACTCAAAATTAGATCATGTATCCATCTTTGAGTCTTTTATCTTGGTCATCAATGCCTTCTTTGCATGACATTCGTTCGTGTTGTGAGTGGGAGTTTTATGGAACTCACACCACTTGTCAGTGTCCTTCTTCACCTTCCCATTATTCTTGGCTTACGGCTTTGAGGAGATATCTTGGGGGGTTGTGGCTTATATTTTCCCCCTGCTCTATGGCTTGGGGGCACCTTTACTTTGCTCTGGGTTCGTAGAACCAAAGTCTCGCTTCTCGTGTTTGAACTTCTGCTCAATCTTGATAGCATATCGGTATGTTACACAAAGTGAGGAGATGTCAAGGAACTCCATTTCCTCCTGAATGTACTTGTGTAAACAACTTTGTTACTTGAGCATTATATGTTTCTCAAAATCTTTCATACCCAAATTTGTGTGCAAGGTATGGAAAAGATTTGTCACCTCATGCACAACTTGATCCCTTCGTTGCCTCAACGTAGTCCATTGTATGTATTTGTCGTCATAGCCCCTTATAGGGTAAAACTATTCCTTGATGTAGTCTCAGAAAGAATTCCAAGTGGGTGCGACTAAAAACATAGAGGGTTATCTCTCAGACCTCTACTCACAGTAGGTTTCCCACCATTCCTTAACGTGGGGAGTGGCTTTGAGGAGTCCAAAAGTAATTTTTTCCCTATTGGAAAAATCATGAACTGAAAAATATCCTTCCAATAGATTTTACCATTTATCTATGGCATATGCATCTATCTAGTCTTCAAATATGGGAATGTTAAAGTCAACTTATACATTAAAAGGGATGGTGCTTGTAGACTGGTTGTCAGAAGAACATGCATTACCTGTGGGCATCCGCCGAAGCATCTGGGAAAATTTGTCCATCATCGTGTTCCTTTGTTGCTCGAGGGCTTCTTTGAGCAATATTTTGAAAGGATCTCATGCTCCCTCATCTTTCTTTTCTTTCACCATCGGAGGCCATTGGGGTTAGCGAGGCCAATATTGCAAAGGTTCAACCAATTCGAACCGTAACTCCTTATACCCTAACCTCATTAGGGACATGCACAGAAAGAAAAATAAAGAGTAGACCACTCGGATACCACCGATCTAGACTTATGCAGGAACGAAATAGAATACCAATATAAACATAAACATATAGATGCAATATAAATAAATATTCATTTCATTAATATCAAATAACTAAAATATGCTTACATACATAATGGAAATAAACCAACTCGGGCGATGGTATCTTATCTCTGAGAAGAGATGTGGCGGCTACATTCCTCTTAACTATGTTACAATGAGGCTAAAGGGCCTTTTTATTATTGAACAACAAAAACCCTAACCCTAGGAGATGGAACACCAAGAGTTTGTTGGCCCCGTTGGGGTTAGTTGGACAACAAACTTCCTAGGATCGTAACTTGGTCATATGATCTTTGTTTGACGCATACGATACCTTGTTAGAAATATCTCTCTGAGTAATACAATATTTGCATAAGGGTCTTTTCTATGGCCATGAACGTACTACTAACATTAAAAAAAAATAAAATAATAAATAAATAATATTAAAAAAAAATAAATAAATAAATAAATAAATAAAAAAATAAAATAAAAAAAAAAAATAAAAAATAAAAAATAAAAATCATTTAGGGGGTCAAAATAGCTACAATAGTTCAGAGGCCAAAAAAACTACTAAAAATAGTAAATTGTGTTATAATCAAGGAAACTAATGTAACCAGCTGGAGGTCCAAGTGGAATACGTGGATGGCCACCAATATCCACCTGGATTGGTCCTCCCTCCTTAAGAAGCAATGGGCCCCATTGCGTGCAAAGCCTCCATGAGGTGGGGAAATTTCTGTTGAACCTGGTCCCTGGTGAGCCACTTGCCTTGGTGAAAGAGTTGGTTTGCTTTGACAACTCAATATAGTTGGATCCTCTGTTGGTGAGTGTTCTTGATCTATGTGTCTATGATCCCATTAGTTGTGGCCTATTTGATATAGCTTGGGTTGAACTATGTTAGTGTTGATTTCTCAGCAACGTCTGATGTGTCCAGCCATCACAAGAAGTATGGTCGCAGTCAACCATATTGAATATTAGGTGCATGCTAAGGAACGGTGTAATGTTGATCTCAAAATCACTATATCCTACATCCTTAGTGATGGTGTAATGCCCATATCAGAGTGGGTGAATCTTGCGGTGGGCCCCAACGAGGTGCTCCTTCTGTAAGTGTAACCAAACTTCTTCGCCCACCTAGAACGTGTGGCACCTGATGTTGATCATGACATTGTTTTTACTTACCATTTTCTCCATCCAATATGTCATGGACCTATTGGCGGATGTGATGAATGCGTTAAATGAAGTTGTAGCTTTGTCATCTTCAGATTGTACATAAGTTGAATCTACCTTAGTAGCTTTAAATTGTATGGCAACGCCAATGGGACATAGTGGTTGGAATCCCAACCCCACCTAAAAGGGGTTGTGGCGAGTTGAGATATGGAGATCTATGTTATAATTGTGTTGGACATAGGGGAGGCTTTCATCCCATGTGCGTGGATTCTTCGAGTTATACATACAAAGGATGTGCACGATCTTCTTGTTGATGACCTCTATTTGGCCATCAGTTTGGGGGTGGAAGGATGTGGACTTAGTGAGCTTGGTATCAAACAACGACCAGAGGCTTGACTAGAATGTACTTAGGGACTTGTTGTCCTTATCTGAGATAATGGACTGTGGGATCCCAAACTGTACACACACTTGTTCAAAGAAGAGTTTGGCAGTGGCTTCTCCTATGATACTCTTCTTACAGGCCACCAGAATGGCCATCTTAGAGAATCTATCGATGACCACGAAAACACAGTCATTGCCAGGCTTGGTAGAAGGAAGGCCCAACATGTAATCCATGGAGATGGATTCTCATGGCTAGCTAGGAGTAGTCATAGGAGTAGCTTCTTGATTGTAGGTTTTCCAATGGAGAAAGTAGTGCAGGATCTTATTTACTTCCCAACATCCTATCAAAGGTTTGGCCAATAAAAATACTTTTTCAGCACTACCACTATTTTTTCTACCCCAAAATGTCTAGCGACCCAATTGTAGTGGTCTCCCAAATCATCTTGGCATGCTTTCTTGAAGGAACACAAAGGTGTCCTGAGTGGCAGAACATTGCATCCTGGAGCAGAAAGTATTGAACTTGCTTGCCTTCTAGGAGCATATGGTATGTGGGGCTGAATTGTAGATCACTCTTGTAAAGATGCCATCCTAAAGTCTCGTGTCCACAAGAGTCGAGCACAGTAGTCAGCGCCATAACTAGCGCTTGACTAAGGCAGTATGCAACATTATTGGTGCTACCCTTCTTGTACTTAATGTTCAAATGGAATTGTTATAGATATGTAGACCATTTATGATGGTGATTGTTTTTCAACTTTCCTTGTGTCTCTACGAACTATAAGGATCGATGGTTTGTGTGAATGACCATTTCCTTCCCTAGAATGTAATGCTTCCATTGTCGGTAGACTTGTACAATGGAACACATCTCTTTATCATAGGTGGGATACTTTCTGACTGTATCTGAAAGTGTCTCATTGTGATATGTCACCGGATGCCCCTGCTAGGTAAGAATTGCACCAATAGCATGGTCGGAGGCATCTGTCTCAATTTAAAATGGTTGTTGCAGGTCTGGTAATGTGAGCACTGGCACATTGTATAGGCAATGCTTCAACTCGAAAAACACCTTTTGTTGTGATTCAAACCAAAAGAACATTTATTTCACTCTGCCCTTGGTGACTTAACTCAAAGGCCAAGTGATATGAGAGAATTCCAACACAAACCTATGATAGAAATTGGCAAGACCCAAAAATTTGCAGAGCTCTATTAGAGTGGTTGGGGCTAGCCAATCCCGAATAACTTGTATCTTGGTTGGGTCCACATGCACACCCCGCTCATCAATAATTTACCTCATATATTGAACTTGGGTCATACCAAAAGGGAATTTCTCCAAATTGGCACACAATTTGTGTTGTCGCAGGGTTTAGAGGGCCTATCGAATTGTTGAGAAATGGAAACAAGAAATTCCAGTTTAATTTGTCCTTGAATTAAATTGTGAATTAAATTTTAATTCTATTCTCATAGCAACTTAAAATAGTTAAATTAAGTTTATTAAACTTACTTAACTTAGGAAATTTGAGTTGGAAGTATTTTTGTTGTCATGTGTATGTTCTCCCTACTTTGTAGGAGTCTAGTATGAGTTAATTGTGAGTTGTAAAATAGAAGACTCAGTTTCATGAGTCAGTTCAGTTAAATTAGTTCTCAAACTGATTCAGAGAAATAATAGTGAGTTAGCAGTCAGTGGTGTCACTAATGAACTCCACCAGTGCTACTCTGGTTAACTAAATATTTACTCATCAGAAACTCATGCATGTCGAATCAGAGAAAGACCCAGTTGAGACTAGAGTGTAGGGATAATGTGCTATTTGTTTTAGATTTTTCTAAGCTGCACTGATAGTGCATGCAATCAAGAACTCATCCTTGAGGGATTGCACAATTTTTAGAGGCTTTATTTCCCTTTAAATACAAGCTATCCTCCATAGGAATTACGCATTGTAATAGAGGCTTGGAGAGCTTGTGAAGAGGCTAAGCTTTGGCCTTGAGCTTTCTTATGAGTTGGAGATTGAATTTGCTAAGTGTTGGGATTGTTCTAGAGAGAATAAGCATTGTAATTTCATCTTGATTTTCTGGGTTAATACAAAACAGATAGTGGGGTTTTAAGTTGTGGCTTTCCCCAGATATTTATTGTGTTATGTGCCTTTGATTCTCTTCCTATATTTATTATTATTTGCTTGATGTTTATGGGCTTCTTCTGTAATGAGTAGAAGTATATTCTTGTCTCTTTCTTTAGCAAATTACATTAGCTTGTGAATCTACAGGATTTTCTACATGGTATTGATGCAAAATTGTTTTTTGGGCCGAGAGTTTCCAGAGCATATCTGAAATTTTCTATACAAAATTTTCAAAAACAAATTGCATATCTAGATTCCTTGGGAAAATATACCCAAATTCAAAAAAAAAAAATGGTTGAATCGGAGTTTAGATGAGGGAGAGATCGTTGATTTAAAATCAACTCTCTAGAGGAGATTTTGAAGTTTTGAATTTCTGGGTTACAGGTGATAGTCGAATTTGCAATACATACTTCAGGATCGACAGATGGAATTCATCGGTTGAGGCTTGAGTATGCCTTGGAAGGAAGCTCGAATTTCATAGCCTAGAGGGACAGGATGGAGGTTGTGCTAGAGGACAATGACTTGAAGGAATTTGTTGAACAAGCCATTCCTAAGCCAGCAACTACTGATGCATAGAACTTGGCCGAGTGGAAGAAGTGTGTGGCAAAGGCAAGGAAGATAATCCTTGAGGGATTTCGAGATCATAGTCGAGTCTCCATGGAAAGGAAACCCCACATGCTATGTGGAAAACATTGACGGACTTGTATCAGAATAGCAGTGATCAAAGGAAGTTGGAATTGAAGGATAAACTTTGTAAAATCAAGATGGATAAAGGCAAGATGATTCGAAAGTACTTGACCAAGTTAACTCAATGTTGAGATGAACTTGGAAGTGCTGGAATCACGGTTGTCGAGGAGGATATGTTGATCCTTGCTCTTCTTGGACTCCCAAAGAGTTGGCCTAGTTATCAAGACTCTGTCAATGATCGGGAGAAGCTACTAGATTGGGAACGGCTATGGTCGGATTTGATGCAGGATGAAATCACGAGGAACGCCACGGAAGGCTCTGCATCATAGACTGATGACGACTAGAAATGTGCCTTAGTGATTAAGGTGAGGAAAGGTAAAGGTAAAATTTCCCATTCCAAATCATATTCTTATCATTGAAGCAATAAGAAGGACATGACGAAATTCAAATGCTTTCATGATCACAAGATGGTACACTTTGCTACAAATTTTCCATTGAATAAGTCCAAGGAGAATTCCTCAGGAGGAGTGGCAGGTGAGGCTTTGGCCTCCCAATTCAAATTGGACTTTTCCCTCATTGCATGCATGGTGTCTTCAATGATGGGAAGTGTCTAGTACTTAAACAGTGGCGCTTCTTTCCACATGACTAGCGACAAAGAGTTATTTAGTGAACTCGAGGAGAAAGATCTCAAGATGCATATTGAGATGAGTGATGAAGGTTAGTGTTACTGGTGTGGGAACTATTACTTTTCAGAGGGAGCATGTGGCTCCACTCACCTTGAAGAATGTTATTCATGTACCTAGACTAACGAAGAACTTGGTAATTGTTTCCATGCTTGAGGATAGAGGCTATGATGTGATCTTTTCAAAAGGAAGGCATTCCTTCGACACATAGCCACGGGGCGAGTAAAGAAGATAGGGATTCGAGTTCAGAATATCTATAAGATAGAGATAGAGGATTGTGCTGCTTTGTGTTCAAAAGCGGAAAAGATGTTGAGTTGAGACATGAGTGAGTTGTGGCATAGGTGATTGGGCCATTTACATCATGGGGCTTTGAGGATATCGTAGTAAATCTCTACATGTCTTCCCAAAGGTACACTTGAGCAAGTTGATACATGCAAGGGTTGCACTTTTGGAAAATACACCAACTCTTCCTTTGGAGATAGAGACAGTAGAGCAGAGTCTATTCTAGAGAGAGTCCATTCAGATGTGAGTGGACCATTCTTGACAGCATCCACGGCCAAACTCAGGTATTATGTTATATTTTTTAATGACTATTTTCATAAATCTTGGGTATTTTTTATGTAGAAAAAGGATCAAACTTTCACAAAGTTTTGTGAGTTCAAAGCATTGGTAGAGAAGGAGTATGGCAAGAAGGTTAAATCTCTACGGAGTGATAATAGTGGTGAGTATGTCTCCAATGAGTTTAAGAACTTATGTGCAGCGGAAGGAATTAAATAAGAGTTGGCAATACCCCATAACCATCAACAGAATGGGGTTGCCGAGAGGAAGAATAGGAGCATAGTAGGGACAACAAGGGTGATGTTGCATGATCAAGGCCTACCACTACACTTGTAGGCTGAGGCATTGTTGTAGCCGGTTTGGGTTGATACGATGGTGGAGGAGCATGATTCCATAGTTTGAAACATTGTTTGGGATGTGGTCTTGAGACCAAAGGACAAGTTAGTTGTGAGCTCCCGTTGGCTTTACAAGGTAAAGGAAGCTACAGATGGTAGTGTGGAGAAGCATAAGGCCATATTTATGGCCCGTGGCTTTTCACTGGTAGAGGGGATTGACTATGATGAGACCTATGCTCATGTTACAAGGTACTCATCAATCAGATCTATTTTGGTACTATTAGCACAGATGGGTTGGAAGATCCATCAGATGGATGTGAATACTACCTTCCTCAATGGCATGGTTGAGGAATAGTTGTACATAGAGCAGCCTGAAGGTTTTGAAACCTTGGACTGTGAGTTGCATGTGTGCTGACTCAAGGGAGCGTTGTATGGGCTGAATCAAGCACCCCGTGCTTGGTACACCAAGATAGATAGCTACTTCACTGGGTTGGGTTTCGCGAAGAGTGAAGCGGATGTGAACCTGCATCACATAGTGGTGGAAGGTAAGTTTTTGATCAGTATACTTTATGTAGATGATATTATACTGAGAGGTGATGACAATCTCATCATATATTGCAACAAGGACCTGGCAAGAGAGTTTGATATGAAGGACATGGAGCTCATGCATTACTTTCTTAGTATGGAGGTATGGCAAAGAGATGGTGAGTTGTTTGTATCTCAGGGCAAGTATGCCAACGAGATTCCACATGGAGAGCAGTAAACCCATGGAGACTATTCTAGCTGGTAACTGGAGGAAGGAGGATGCTACTTTAGGGGAAGTAGTGGAAGCTACTATTTACAGGTAGCTTGTGGGTTCACTCGTGTACTTGGTGAACGCACGAATGAATATGTGCTATGAAGTTAACCATCTTAGTCAAGTGATGGTTAGGCCTACCAAGCTGTATCGGAAGGTGGAAAAGCATGTATTGAGATACCTCAGAGGCACTACTCAGTTTGGGTTATGGTAAAAACAGACAGAGGGAGTGAAGCTTCAAGGATTCACCAATGTATATTAGGTAGGGAGTCCATCCGAGAGGAAGAGCACATCAAGATGGATCTTCAATGTTGGATCGATGAAATTTTCTAGGTACAATAGGAAACAGCAATTGGTTGCACTCAGTTTGGTAGAGGAAAATTACATGGCTGCAAGTCAGGCAGCATGTGAGGCTATCTAGGTAAGGAAGATCTCTGTTGGTTTGTTTGGTCAGCAAATGGATCTGATAGTGATTTATTGTGATAATCAAAGTTGTATCAAACTCTCAGAAAATCCAGTCTTTCATGATCAGTCCAAGCATATTGATATCTGGTATCATCATCTCAAAGATTGTGTATTGAGGTGGATCATGTTGTTAGATTACATTCCCACAGAGCCGCAAGATGATGACATCTTGACAAAGGCATTGTCAAGATGTAAATTCGAGTTTCACAGAGACAAGATCGGGGTAGTTGATAATCCCTTTCTTGTTGAGAGGGAGTGTTTAGAAATGGCAAAAGAAATTCCAGTTTAATTTGTCCTTAAATTAAATTGTGAATTAAATTCGAATTCTATTATCGTAATAGCTTAAAGTAGTTAAATTGAGTTGATTAAACTTACTTAACTTAGGAAATTCGAGTTGGAAGTCTTTTTGTCATCATGTCTATTTTCTCCCTACTTTGTAGGAGTCCAGTATGATTTAATTGTGAGTTGTACAAAAGAAGACTTGGTTTCATGAGTCAATTTAGTTAAATTAGTTCTCAAATTGATTGAGAGAACTAATAGTGAGTTAGCAGTCAGTGGTGTCACTAATGAACTCCACTAGTGCTACTCTAGTTAACTGAATATTTACTCATCGGAAACTCATGCATGTCGAATCAGTTGGGACTAGAGTGTAGGGATAGTGCGGTATTTGTTTTAGATTTTTCTGAGATGCATTGATAGTGTATGCAATCAGGGTTGATCCTTGAGGGATTTCACAGTTTTTAGATCCTTTATTTCCCTTTAAATACAAGCTATCCTCCATAGGAATTATGCATTAGAATAGAGACTTGGAGAGCTTGTGAAGAGGATAAGCTTGGGCCTTGAGCTTGCTTATGTGTTGGAGATTGAATTTGTTGAGCGTTGGGATTGTTCTAGAGAGAACAAGCATTGTAATTTCATTTTTATTTTTCAGATTAATACAAATTAGATAGTGAGGTTTTGAGTTGTGGATTTCCCCCGATATTTATTTTGTTATGTGCCTTTGATTCCCTTCCTCTATTTATTATTGTTTGCTCGATGTTTATGGGCTTTTTTTGAAAGAGTAGAAGTAGATTCTTGTCTTTTTCTTTAGAAAATTGCATTAGCTTGTGAATCTACATGATTTTCTACATTTGTGTTGTCACAAGGTTTAGAGTACCTATCGGATATGGTGTAGGTGCTCTTCCTAACTCTGGCTGAAGAAAAGGATGTCGTCCAAATACACTACCATGAAATAGTTGGTGAAGGGCCACAAGATATCATCCATCAACCTCATGAAGGTTGCGAGGGTATTCATCAAAACAAAGGGCATGACCAACCACTCAAAAAGGCCCTCCTTGGATTTGAAGGCAACATTTCACACATCAGAGGGTTTGATTGGTGCTTGGTGATAACTAAACTTCAAGTCAATATTGGTGAAATATTTTGCCCCCTTGAGCTAGTCCAGAAGGTCATCAATCCAGGGGATTGGATACCTATTACAGGTCATCTTATTCAGTGCCCCATATAGTCAATACAGAGCCTCCAAGTTCCATCCTTCTTCTATACCAACAAGATCGGGCTCCCATAGGGTGATGAACTTGGCATTATGTGCCCTTTCTACAATAGCTCCTGAGTGCTTCTTGATTTCATCATTCTGAAGAACATAGCATCGATAGATAGGTCAATTAGGTAGCGGCATGTCTAAAAGTAGATCGATGGAGTACTTGACTTGGCAGTGTAGGGGTACCCCTGTCGGTGAGGTGAAGATGTCCCTGTACTCCTCCACGACCTTGTCTATCTGTTGTTGCCATGCAAAGGAGCCCTTTCTAGAGGCTATGGATGTGGCCATAATATTCCTCTTTCTATGAGGGTGAATCATAAGGAAGACAAATTTCCCGATTTGGGAAATGATCTCACTGCATTATTTCACAGACACCAAAGAAAAGGCGGTAAGTGGTGCTACCACTGGTATCCTGTACAAATTTTATCCACAGTAAAAATAATAGAACAAGGTTTGGATTCATATAAAACATGACGCTTCCATAGGTATGGATGACCTAATAAAACATCCCAAACTTCCAGAGGGGCAACATCGCACAATACCTCATATGCAAAGGGCTTGATGCTATAAGGCAGGCAACATTATTGTTTGACACGTAGATCTCACCCTTGGTGGAGCCACTCGATGGTGTACGATTGTGGGTATGACGTTGTTGGTAGATTCAATCTCTTGCAACCTCAGCTAATATCAAGTTCTTTTGGCTCCCACTATCAACAATGAACTGAACTAGCAAACCCTTTACCCACATCTGTGAGTGGAAGAGGCACTCCCCCTCCTTTGGATCCTCACGTTTTTCCTTTTGGATCTTGGCAGGGGCTACGTCGCATTGGATTCTGCGTCAATGATCTACTTTCCCTTGTCAGGTTCTAAATTAGAATTAGAGCCTGCATCTATCTCTTAGTCTTTTAGCTCAGCCACCATCACCTACTTTGCATGACATTCGTTCATGTTGTGAGTGTAAGTTTTATGGAACTCGCACCACTTCTCGATGTCCTTCTTTGCCTTCCCATTTTTCTTGGCTTAGGGCTTCGAGGAGTTGTCCTGGGGGGGTCGCAACTTAGATTTGACCTTTGATTTGTGGCTTAGGCGTGCCTTTGCCCTGCTTTGGGTTCACAAAACCAAAGTATGGCTTCTTCTAGTTGAGATTCTTCTCAAGCTTGGCAGTATATTTGCATGCTCCACTAAGCGAGGAGAAGTCTAGGAACTCCATTTCCTCCTGAATGTATTTGTGCAAACAACTGTGGTACTTGAGCACTAGATATTTCTCAAAATGTTTGATACCCAACTTTGTGCACAGGATATGGAAAATATTTGTCAGCTTGTGCACATCTTGAACCCTTTTGTAACACCCTCCTCCCACATCTACCGAAGCAACCATCTAGCCGAGGTAAACATGCGACAAGAGGGCACTATGATATGGTTCGACCTCCTAAATCACATTAAGGAAGTGGAACCAATGGAAACACACCATACAAACATTCAACATCAGCATTAGGACCCTCAAGAACCAATCCAAACTTTCTGCCAACTAGCCCCTGGGTCCCACTAAGCTTTTGGACCACTTTACCTCTAGACGCTCTCATTCTATAGGCATGCCAGTGTCTAGGGACTCTTTTTTCCATGTTACGCCAGTGTCCCTGGGATTTGAGCCACTTTTTCATGCCTAGAGCCCAGGTCACTACCCATAATTGAATCATGTCTTCAGAACAGTAAACTAACAAGGAAATGGTTCATGAGGCACTCTACTTAAATTCAAAAAGAGTGAAGGGAACTCTACTTGAATGGTTCATGAGGCATAATACTTGTTAAGGTTTTATAAATGGGGTGGCAAGCTAAGTGGGTTTGATTGTGGGGAAACTCCACAGTTAAGCGCTCTTGAGCCAAAGGCAATCTGGGATGGGTGACTTCTTGGGAAGTCTTGGTTATGGGGTGCAAGCCTCAGAAGTGATGATTGACGCCATGTGATTCATTTCACTAGTTTCAATCCCACTTCTTCACCCATGTGAGCATCACCCGATGTAATGAATGCTAAGTGAACTATTCAAAATTCATGAGAAATTAATCAGTTACAACTACCTCCCATGGAAATGGTCTTAGATGAATGACTTACTTAACATAGTTGAATCCCAAAATGATATCTAATATAATGCACTGCGGAAACCCCATAAAAATAAAAATTAAAAAATGCAATGAGTGCTAAGTGAACTATTCAAAAATATGAGAAATTAGTCAGTTACAACTACCTCCCATGGAAATGGTCTTAGATGAATGACTTACTTAATGTAGTTGAATCCCAAAATGATATCTAATATAATGCACTGCAAAAACCCCATAAAAAAATTATAATAAAAAAAAAAATGCAATGAGTGCTAAGTGAACTATAGAAAAATCATGAGAAATTAGTTAGTTACAACTACCTCCCATGGAAATGGTCATAGATGAATGACTTAGTTAACGTAGTTGAATCCCAAAATGATAAATATAATGCACTGCAGAAACCCCATAATAAAAAATAATAAATAAAATAAAATTGCAATCACTTGAATGAGACCTTGACTGGACCCCTACTAGCCATGACAGGTATTTCGTCAAACATATCACGAATATGTAATCTATAGGTGTAAATAACATATATGAGCATAAGGGACTCATACTTATCTGAGAAACGCTAAGGGTCATTAATGCCTCAACACATGAACTGCCATTTCATCCATTAGGTCATACATACATTGTTCATTCATTTACAAGTAGAAACATGATGAGAGCCATACATAGCTGCTATCATAAAACATAATGTAACCAGCATAATAGCAACAGAAATACCAATGAAATCATAGCCATATGATCCACATATAAACCAATATAATACTCATAGAAATACAAGGAGAAATAACCTCATATTGATGATTCAAAATCCAAACCTTGGATGGGACTTCCACGTTCCACCCAACCATAGAATGATTGATCCAAATCTCTCTTCATCCATTCACCCCCATGCCACATTCCAAGCATGGATGTGGGATCTCATAAAACACATCTATCAAAACCATCCAGGGATTCCAGAGGCCAACCACCTTTACCCATAAAACAATGATTCCACCTCACAGTCGGACATCACAAAACCATCAGCAGATTGGTCTTTATCCAAGCCTTCTAGGGCTCCAGAGCATTTGTCCAACCAAGGCTCCAGGACTAGTAACTCAACCCACATCTTTTACGGGCTCTAGAACATTTGTCCAACCAAGGCTCCAGGACTAGTAACTCAACCCACCAAGGCTCCAGAGCATTTGTTCAACCAAGGCTGCAGAACTAGTAACTCAACCGAAGCTATTACAGGGCTCTGGAGCGTTTGTCCAACGAAGGATCCAGGACTAATAACCCAACCCAAGCTAAGGAAACATGAAAACCAACCAAAATGAAACAATGAAAATAAACACATAATCTCCATGGCTATCTAGGAAATGGCAAGGCTACTCAATCCACTGTCAATCTTGGTCATCCTCCATGCCAATGACAGATCACTACCATCAAACCACATGCATATTACATGCACACCAAAGCTACTAAGTAAAACATACATGAAACTTGGTACTTGAAAGAAAATCCCACTGTAGTTTTTGATCTCGATGTCCTCTTGCACTTTCTTGCTCTTACTTTGCCTTCTTGCTCCAAAAATCCAAGTATGCCACACCCTCCAAGAGTGCTCCAAGAAAACTCTAAGTATCTAAGAGTATGAGAGAGAGAGAATAATGAGAGAGCTCCAAAAATTGAACTAGCAAAAGGTCACCAACTGATCCTCAGAAGCCTTTTTATGAATGAGGCCTCTATTTTCTTCATTTTCCGTTATTTTCCTTCAATTTCCTCCTCACATGCAACCTGTGACCTTTCACCTCCCTTTTCTCCTAATTTCCATTATTTTCA